>JARKIE010000130.1:0-245610 GCA_029378255.1 Mycena rosella
ACAAGTTATAGAACCTGAGGCTTGGATGGGTTAGGTCTTTTGGGATCGCGGCGAGGACGTCGCTATTCTGTTGGGTGGCCAGATGTGGTAGTAGAGCAGGTCGGCTATCCCGTAGACACATCGTGATGTAGTTGATCGGCCATCATCCTACCCTTGTCTGCATTCGCCATGTGCCTCTGAGTGGCCGTCGTCCCTGCCCTGCTACAACGGGACGCTGTCGAGGATACTAGCGAGGATACTAGCGAGGATCAAAAGCTGCGTGTGGTACCCTTCGAGGCCTACGATCTGAGAAATAAACGGACTGAGATGTGCCATGGTGCTGATCTTCGCGAAGCGGTCCAGAAGCTGGGTAATAATGATGTCGGGGAGGAATTCGGCGAGGGGAGTGAGGCCCATTGTCCGGTCAGAGGCCTCCAACCAGACGGTGACACGGAAATCCTCTAGACGAGATCTCCCAGCCTCCTTCATGACCTTTGTCAACCGCTTTCCTGCAGGGATATCCGAGGCAACCTGTTTCTTCTTTGGCGGCGGCTGGTACAGCTCGTGGGAAGAAGTCTCCGGCGTGCATCCGCTACAAAGACAGTGTGCGGGACGTGGAGCTAGGGGGTTCGCAGTGCAAGTTTTGCAAAGGCATGGGGAGTTGCTAGAGGGGTTGTCGAAATGGTGATCCTGCTCGACCGGTTTACATTTTGCCGTCAAAATCTCGGCGGTCGGACGCGACATCCTGGTAACAGAGCTCCCCGCTTTCTTTGCATCTGCATCGTTCTCCACATCCGACTGCTGTACAATTTTCGCTGCGAGCTCCATGTGGTTGCTGGAGATGTAGAAGATTGCACGAGGGTTCTGGATACCCGGACGTGCGCGGCCAGGTTTTTGTACGTACATCTCGACGCTCTCAGGCTCCCCGATTTGAATGTCAGTTTTGATAACCCTGATGTCGTTACCCTGCGCCAGACCATTCGTCGCGAGAATGATCTGACATTTCGGGTCATTGGCGATGTCCGTCAATGTCGCGAGCTTGTCGTCGGGCCAATTGAGTCCGGTGTGGGTGCGGATCCGAACGTCACGATCAGGATCGTTGGGTAGAAGGCCATTGAGATAGGTTTTAAGTCGGTGGACGAGGGAAATTGTGTTGCCAAATATGAGTGTCTTGTCACTTCCGTTCGAGGACCCACGCAATCTCAGGGAATACGCGACCGTCAATCCCCGAATACAGTTGCGGAACAGGATCCGGATGTCATGACGTGCGTTGGAACGCCGAATGAGATAGAATTCCCCTCGATTCACACCCAAGAACGCGAAAATAGTGTTCTGGATCATCAGATCGGCTAGGAGAGTGGCGGTCAGTCCAATGACGGGGATCCCTGGGCGAAGTCTGGCCCTCATATAACCAATCTGCAAGAATGCCTTGCGAAATATGAGGCCCCAGCGCACGAGTAAATGGATCTCGTCCACTCCGAGAGCGCACACAATTATAAAAGGGCTCGAATGCGAGGAGGTCTCGGAACCCCTGTAAAATGAGCTGCTCAGGCCCAAGAATCAGCATTGCGATTCCAGTGCGTGCTCTGATCCAGAGGTCTTCGCTGCGTATCCGAGCAGCGGCAACAGTATCGGCATTGATTGTGAGTGCCGCAACACCGATTTTTGCCATGTTCTCGTCCTGAAACCGGCATAAGCTGTTAATAAATGAATTATATTGCTCAGCGCACCATCTGCTGTTCAATTGAGTTGGTGGGACAAACAACAATGATTGCCGGGTCGATAGGGAAATGTACAGCGGGACAGAGTGCCGGAGCTTGGAGATCGCAATCATGACAATGATGGTCAGGAAAAGGTACGCCGTCTTGCCAGATCCAGTGGGTATTACGGCCACAAGGTCTATCCCGTCAAAAACCTTGCAAATACCATCCAACTGGTAGTGGTGCGGCTCGAATGTGGGGAGAACAGCGAGGAGGATTTTGCGGACCAATGTGAAGCCCGGTTCGGAGTAGAACTTGAAGGCATCACATATATGGGATAGCAAGAGTAAGAAAAGTGCGAGGAGGAAGGCTGTGCCGCCCATGGTCGCGCAAATGGACAGAGGCGTGGTGAAAAATGTCGTGTTTGTCACGCACGTGACTACGGGAAGTGCCGAACCGCGACCTACGGCTTACACATGACAAGTAAAACTAGACTAACGTTGTACACATGTGAATAATTAACAGAGTTGGAATGTGAGACATGACCTTTTTTTGAACGTCCTCCGAGTCGCGATTAATGACATGGCACAGAGCTGGCCGCACGCTGGCCAGTGGCCACCTCGAGTCGTCCTTTTACATAATTAAGTTGGCAGTGGGTCTGAGATTTGAGATTGATTCAGACACCATCAGGTTATATTACCAACGGCCGTATTTGAAATGATCACAGATTTTTTGTGCCATGGTCGGGTTTTGTTCGGGACGTCGGGGCTCGCACGCGCAAGATTGTCGTGAGTCGGATCATGATGGATCGGGTCCGTGCGCAATATTTTTGATGTGTTTCATCACGTGCATGTTGCTCGTTCCTTTGCTTCCTCCCACTTCCGATTCGTTGACTTGGGGGTGAAGGCCGCAGCACGGCCCGGCAAACTCGCACTTATGGTTTTTTTTTTTTCTTTTCTAGAGTTATACAGTGAATATTGCGAGATAGGTATATAATTAGAGCCGATGTGTCAGAGCGGTGTTGTACTCTAATGCATGTAAAACACATAACATTTCTACATCAGTATCGGTTCCGTCCAAGACACTGAGTGTTGCAGTTGCAAAAAAGTGCAGATCCAACCGCAATGGTGCGCTCTACGTCCGTGTGAAGGATGATTCCATTGTTCGCTATCAATTCGCAGGCAAGCCGAAAATGAAGGAAGGATAGATTGCCTACATATTTCGGGATCCATGCCTTGTGATTCTAGGGCGTGCACCATGTTGCCACCTGCCTGTTATATGCTACACAAATATATTGTCAGCTGAACCATCACCATCGAGATTGGGGTGACTTAGGACAAGTAGTCCTGGCTCGGTCCGAACCAAGAAGGTAGGCAAGTATGCTCTATAGAAGGGAAATTGGACGTACATTGTCAGTTACCACGCCAAATAGGAGACACATTTGTCGCGTTTGCCGACCGTGGTCTGAACTCCTCCAGCGACAGAGCTCCAAGAGTAGTTGACTTAAAAGTGCATGGCATCGAAAACATAGACTGACCTGGTGGTGGTTGCGAGAGAGTAGAATTTGCTAAAAAGAGGTTCCGATCCGAACCTCCGGATGAAATACGACTCAAAAGTGCATGGCATCAAAAACACAAAACTTACCTGGTGGTGTGGTTGTGGTGGCATCAAAATCACTGACTTACCTGGTGGTGGAGGGTTCCGACCCTAACATCCGGACATTTAAATACGACTCAAAAGTGCATGGCATCGAAAACACAGACTTACCTGGTGGTGATGGTTGAGAGAGAGAGAGTTGAAAGGAGCTTCAGACCCGAACCTCCGGACGCTTAAATACAACTCGAAAGGTGATCAAAATAACCCCTAGGTAGGAACCTGCTGAGAAAACCTTTGCCAGAACGAGGAGTGATTATTGTATCTATAAGGGCATATCATAGCTCATTTTATTAATCATATGCTGAAGACTCACTTGTATTAGGTCGAGAACCGAGGCCATTCTAGAAGAAGTCTCTGCTTTATATAGGTCGAACCAAACTAGGTTAGGTGAGCGAAACCCAGAAAGGCATCTGGTGATGTTGGATATCAGGCCTATGTAGGCTGATGAGCGGCAACTTTCGGCAACTTTTATTGCGCTTTATTATCTTCATTATTCTTTATTTATTCCACCGCTTTCGGATTTCGTACGACAATTCTTACCACATCTTGACACAAAAGTGATTGCGTCAGATGAAATGGGGATGTGTCGGTGACTTACACCTGTTTGCACAAGTCCGTGAAAACCCGATAAAAAGTTTTGCGCCGTCATACCATTTGCCGAGTTTTGCCGAGTTTTGCCGAGGTGTCGGGATTCAGACTTCCCGGGCACATCATTTTATCCCCAGAGGGGGGTTGATAATGCAAGCTTCTTGATGTTCATTGAATGAGTCGGAATTGGGGGCAGTTGGCGCATCGGGAATTCCTCGACAACATTCGGCATCATCCACATGACGGCGCGACATTTTTTCGGGTTTTCACGGAATTATGCAAACAGCTGTATTTTATCCCTGATGAATCCATGGACTAATGGGTTGGTCCAATGATTGAAGTCACATTAAAGAACATCTGGTTAAAATTGTTAGAGACTAGCCGAGATCTGCGACCACAAAAAAAAATCAACTCAGCCAAGCATAACCACCGTGAGACAGTTGCACGTGTCCACGACAGATTTTGCGGGTATCGATCTGAATGCGCGGTACATGGCCGGACACTGGCCAGTTTTGGGTAGGTGTCAAGTACCGGATCGCCGTCGGGACCGATCGGATCCGAGGGGTCCTGTCAAGACAATGTTGAATGTGAGCGAGGGGTGAACGCTACACAAGATATGGACTTCGCGTGGAAAGTGCGAAGTCCAGTCGCGACCGAGACGGAGCCGACGGGGACAGAGTGGACTTGGCTTCAGCTCGTGCGCTGCGCCCTTCTCTACAACCCGTGTCCAATTTCGGAAAAGGTCGGAGGCCGACGAAGGAGGATAACGGAGGCCGACGGAAGACCAAAGCGAGGATGAGGATAAGGAGGAAGTCTTAGTCGATATTCAAACTGACTAGAACAGGTGTACATAAGGCTTTTTATACTAAGTCTAAATTATTACTTAAGTGTCGGGGCCGTCGGAGCACCGAGGCTCCGTGATAGCAATGAGTGACTGCTGTACATGTGAGTCAATGCTGTGGCGGAGTTTTCGGAGGACCGAAGGTTCCGAGGGAGGGATATCATAGTGTGGAGTTGTGTCGTGATGATAAAGGGACCCAATAGGAACTGTTCGGAAAATACTCGGGAGCCGACGGGGTCCGAAGTCACGGTACGTGACAGTAGGCATGTATATCTGATATACACAATGGTAGGCTGACCTGATTTAAATTGACATTACAAATCTGGAAGGGTGGAGGGCCGCGGGGAAATCCGCCGAGACCAAACAGATAGACACAGCCACATAGACTTTAATGCAAACCAGAAGTAACAGGTCGATTTGCACACTGAAAATGTATGGGGGCAAAAAGAAAGCATTTCGAAAATGTTCCGCTCACAAAGAACTTGGCAAGTGCGCGAGAGAGGCAAGGATGAAAATGTGTAAAAAAAGAAAGACACCTGGTGGTATTCGAAGCAGCCGACGATTGGCACCTAATTACAAAGCAGAACACAGCCACTACATCTTCACAAAATTTGAAGCAGATTTAAAGGACAGCCACTATTATGCCTTCAACACAGCCACTAAATACAATAGCACAGCCCCTATTTGCATTGCAATCTTGAGCTGGGACACTTTTTACCGAGACCTGAAAAACCTCATGTCGATTGATTAAATAACGATTACTATAAGTACTCGTAACTCTGCCCACCTCTCACCTCTGTCCATTGACACCCTCCATTGCAGAGATGTATGCCCCCGCTCTGTCTATCCGCGCCCTAGCAACGTCAAATGCGATGGAATCGCCAAGACCGTCTGCTAGCTGTTTTTCTGTCTAGGCTTCATTTGATGCTACAAGGCGAGTCTCTCGCCCTGGGTCCTTTTCCTCATCATCTTTACCCCACTTGGTGGCTTGCTCCAGTATCCTAGCTGTGCATTTCCTGCTGCAGATGCCCTTGTGCTCAGCGTGTGGCATCTCCGCCGCATCGAGCCCGCACTCGACAACGAGCGCCAAACGATGTTGTGGAAAGCGGGGAGGAGGAGGACGCGCAGCTGGCGGACGTATTCGTGTGTGCCGACTTGGAAACCGAGTACGTCGGTGGCAGGCATCAGCCAGTGAAGTATCACAATTGCCTCATTATACCCCTGTGTGCCGCATTCAAACCTCGACGGCTTCCGTCGGGTTGCTATCATCCCCTCTGTCGCTCCCATGTTCTTCCTTCCCTGCTTTGCCCTCAATCTTTCTGTACGCTTCCAACCACCCTCAACACCCTATTTCAAGACCGAGCAATAGTCAAGTCATCAAACCCCAAATACTTCAATCCTCGCAATTGCAAGTAACAACTGTGGTGCTTCAATTCTCTCAATCCTCGCGTACAATCCCTCCGAACAAGCCGGCCGACTGATTCAAGTTTTTTTTTCAAACTCTCTTGGGATATGCAAAATATCATGTTCTACTAAAATGCACCTTGGTTTGGCGGCGGTTTGGCAAATGAACCTCTCGAAATACTTTTAGACCCTTGCCGGCAACTTGTATCGTTTCCAAGTTTCGACTTGCGGTGTGTTGACCTTCCTCTAAAATCAATACTTATTGTCATGTTTCTGGATATATGGTTGTGTCCTGGGGCTAGGCAAGCCGAATACAAGTGTTTCCGGGTGCTTAGAGTTTTTGGTGAACCTGTGGTAGTTACTTTATTTGAATCCATCCCGTTTTTGCGATATTATTGGTGCAAGCAAGGGAAAATCGCAGAAAATCAATTATATTTGCACTTGCAACGGCAGCTGCATGCCAGGTTGCCGGTCAGCTGGTTGCCAGCTAAAACATGTTTCCATGGTGGATCTATAGGCTTCCTAACCTGACAGCCAGCTGGGTGCAGGTGGCAGACACCTTCCCACAATATCTGATACATATGTTTCTCCAGTTTGCGGCAACATTCCCGACCATTGGTGGTGTACACAAACATGAGAGCTCACACATAGCATTTACAATGGCATGTAGCCTCTCTTGAAAAAATTCCTCCCTCGTGCCTCGTTCTGAAAATGGTATGTACACTGCATTTGTTATTTGGAAAATCCCGATGCCTGCACATGAATTGAAGGGCAGTGAGAAGTCACGATTTTAGCCAGCTGCAAGCGGTACGCTAGTGAGAGGTCGGGACCCTGAGTTGCTCAAATATTCAACAATTTGGGAAGCTCAAGTCCAGCCGTAAATGTATATCTTGCATGTTGAAGCCAGTCTTATTCTGTCTAGTATTTCTGCAGCCCACGGATATCCGCTCCACGATTGACCAGGATCGTATGGGTCCACATAAAGTCAAAAAACTACTGAAGAAGGAAAATAGGTCCTAGCGGGGACCTAGAGGCGCTCGGTCGTACCGTACACCAGCCTCTAAGGGTGGAACAGAAAATGAATATAAATGGGAGAGGAGGTAACTCAGCTGTATAGGCTCAAGACTGGGACTTGGGGCGCTGATTTGGAGCAAGACTAGCAGAAGGGGAGCTCAGAACTTGGGGCGCAAGACTCAGGGCTCAGAGCGAAGATGGAGGGGGAAGCAAGAGGGAATCCCCTATCCGTTGTCATGAAACAATTACATGAGCAGGTGGGATGGCTGCAACACATACTCATGTGCCATCAGAGCCCAGTAACATAACAACGAGAGAGAGAAATGGAAATAATATATGTAAAAGTCCGTGGTGAGTAGGTATGATCCGCAAGCTAATCGCACCTAGGCCATCAAACCAACCGGAAGCAGCACAAAGACATAATAGGGAGAGGAACACTGCTGCCACAGTGCTGGTTGGATGGTTGACCAGACCACCGATGTCTCGATCCCCAGCACTGTCCGAGATGGCTGAAGCTTCGGATACGATGTCGCCGTTGGATGGCAGGTAAAGTGCGAGTTGTCGGGATGGCAAAACAATGTGTGAGTCCAAGGAAAAATAATAGAGAGTGAGAAAGGCTTATTGCGGATGTAAGACAAGATCCCCAGAACCGCCCTCCACTTGCATCAGCTCCACCGACGTGTTTGAAGCGTGAGATGCAGAAAGATGCGCGATCACGTGGCCTGATAGCGTATGGTTCTATGCCGTGTCCGAGCGCAATTGTGGTGCAGAGCGAGCCTGAGGGTGTGGAGATGGAGAGAAGTGATGAGAAGGTGAATAGTGAGTAGTAGACAGAATAGAGGAGAGAGATAATGAGGGAGTGGTTGCTAACACCCAATGAGGAGCTCGCGCACAACTGGTATGATCACCAGAGGTGACGAGCATGCCGATAGGCACTTCCACACCATGCCAGGTACACCTTGTTTTTAGCTTCACTCAAATTAATTCTCTGTTCCCTGAGAAGCTGAACCAGTGCCGTGTATCCCTGGGAAGAGGCCAGGCGAAGTCGGTCCCCAATCACTCCGCTATTCGGAAGCCACTCCGCCAGCATCGCATAGCGCCCAATTCATGCAGTCTGCAGAGGAGACCTGTACTTTCCTCCCTTCACATTCACATTGGCGCCCTGTTCGACAAGTAAGCAGATCACTTTGTAGTGCCCTGCATATGCCGCTGCCTGCAAGGCACTGCCATATGCTCCACCCTGTGCATTTACATCGGCCCCTTTCGCGATGAGCCGCTGAACGATATTGACACGAGCACCGTACAATAATAATTGAAGGGCAGTGCCATATTCGCCGTAGTCTACCTTGATATCAGCACCCTTCTCTACGAGTTGCCAGAAGAAGATCTTGTGGACATCGGGTGATACTGCCGGTAATCTGCTACCAGAGTATCCACAGCTATTCAGAGCGGCTCCTTGCTCGAGAAGCAGTCGAATGACAGTGTGGTGACCCGCGGATGATGCTGCGCACAATGCACTACCATACTTTCCGCCTGGTGCATTCACATTATTTCCCTCCTCGATGAACAGTCGAACAAGAGACTCTGGCCTGCGTATGATGCTGCTTGCAATACATTTCCATAGTAGCCACCTTGCACATTTACATCGGCACCCTTCTCCAGGAGCAGGTGAATGATGGCCTCGTGGCCCTCATACGATGCTTCTTGCAGCGCAGTCCAATAGTGTCCACCCTGTAAATTCATACCGGCCTCTGCCTCAACGAGAAGTTCGGCAATGCTTCTATGGTTCCAGTATGATGCTGCCTGCAATGCATATCCATTATGTGTATTCACATCGGCCCCGTTATCAATGAGCAGGTGAACAATATGTTCATGGCCTTGTTCCGATGCTCCATCAAGGGCACAGCGGAAATGCCCATCCTGCAAATTAACATTGGCACCCTTCTTGATGAGCAGCTGAATAATGCTTTCATGGCCTTCATGGGATGCAATGTGCAGTGCACTGCGGTGCAATCCATTCCGATTTACATCGGCCCCCGCCGCAATGAGAAGCTCGACAATGCTCCCGTGGTTCCAGTACGATGCTGCCTGCAATGCATATTCACCGTGTGCATTCACATCGGCCCCATCATGGATGAGCAGCTGAACAATGTTTTTGTGGCCTTCTTCCGATGCTATGTGAAGCGTATTGCGAAACTCCCCATCCTGCAAGTTAACGTCGGCACCCTGTTTGATGAGCAGCCGAACAATGCTTTCGTGGCCTTTGTGAGATGCAATGTGAAGCGCACTGCGGTGCTGTCCATCCTGCCCATCAACATTGGCACCTTTTTCAAGGAGCAGTGCAACGGAATTCTCGTGACCTTTGTGAGCGGCAATGTGCAGCGCACTGCGGCGCTTCCCATCCTGTGCATCAAAGCTGGTACCATTTTCAATAAGCAGACAAGCCATTTTCTCATGGTTCTTGTCTGCTGCTACATGAATCACACTACGGGAGTCGTAATCCTGGGTGTTTATGTTGGCGCCTTTTGCTATGAGTAAGCTAACCATCTCAAAATACCCATAGAATGTGACCACATGCAGTGCACTACCAGTACAGCTCTTGTGAATTTTCCAAAGAAATGACATCTGCAAGATGAGCTGCCATTTCCAGTAGATTTGCTGCTGCTGCAATCCACAAGGGTGACGGGCGTAGGGGCCAATTTGGCAAGTTCCAGGGAGGAAATTCATGATACACCGGTTTGTAATCTGAAGCCTTTCCCACAAACTCGATAATCATGTCTCTAAGAAACACCTCTGGTTGTCCAACAACATGTAGCAGGGCATATCGACAATAGCGGTGGCGTGAATGCACTTGATATTCCCCATGGAAGGTTAGAGCCGTCAGCAGAGTGCGTGTTATCTGGGTGTGAGTATCGAGAAATGGTTTTGGCTGAATTCTCTCCAAATAATTTTATATGGTGGGATGCATAAGCCGAATGTCAAAGCTGCCTTTGTCAACGATGATCAGGCCAGCACAGACCGGGAGGATGATATCAACATCCAAAAGTTCGTCACGGTCGAGTCGATCTGCTCCGGGTTTAATCGCTAGAGCTTCTCGCAGTTCTGAGACTGTCAATAACCGTTTCAAACTAGACACCCAGGCGAGGGTTGAATACGCGATCTTCTTTTCATCGTCGGTTTGATCATCAATTCGTTTCATGGCTTCATCGTACGTGCGCTCTAAGTCTGTCGGGAGATTCTGTAGAGCCTCGAAGGGCTTTGATAGTTGTCGATCTACGCAAGGGTTCAATACGCAGCTTGGGCAGTAAAAACCTGATCAGGATCGTTTAAAATTTGCTTATCGTGTAGCCAGAACCACACTTACATCCCATCCATCCCGGTGACTATGCTTGTGAGAATTTCATTTCGTAGCCTTGGTCGAGATTAACGTGCTTCAGGAGACGTGGAGATAGCCGGATCTGCTCGTCCAAATATTTCTGAACATCTTTTTCGTTTGCGCGGATCTCGATGATTCCAAGATTGGGAATGGGAGTGCTGAGAGAAATATGGGACCGCGAAGTAAGCATTACATTGACTGTGGGGCCCATCACCGCAAGATTTTCCAGCAGGATGTGACGTTCGTCTTCTGGATATTCATCGAGGGCGTCAACAACAACATAAACCTTCACCCAATCGGTCACTACGGAGAAAAGGACCGCTTGGATCTCCTCCAATGAAGGCCTGGTACCCTTCTCGAAGTTCGCCTCATACAGTTTCTGTGCGAGATAGCTTATATATCTGTCAAACACAAGCTGCCTCCATATACTTGCAAGGAGGTTCAAGGGAGAGTGCACATGAGTTTCCTTGTGGTTCAAGTATATGCATGCGACTCCAATATTCTGGCGTTTAGATTTGGTGATGAGATGTTCGACGACCATCGACCTGTTTCAAACTGCCATTAGTAAATGACTGGCACGAGAAAGAGGGCCGCACGCCAGGACGGTCTTCCCCGCACCCACTAACTGGATTAGTTAGCTCATGACAACGGTCGGCGTGGCCACATACGTCTTCCCCGGCACCACAAAGTTCCTCTGGGGCTGGACTCCACTGCTGAAAGTGCGGGGGGGGGGGGTGTATATTATACTCACGCGGTCCACAGGCTGAAAAACGAGTTTACGGTGGTTATCCTTACAGAATCCTACAAAATGCCAACCGAGCACAGTATCATTCCAGGGGGGCGATATCACAAGACGCTGGCTTACTGCGGACTGGCTGGCCTCAAAAAGGCAGGACCTCCGGTTAAACCCTCGTGGGACCTGACCACCAGCTGCAAATATGCAGCCAGTGTATGGGAGGAGTTCTCTCCCCCCAGGTATAAATCCCCGGAGTCCACCAGTGCACAGCAAGCTGTCGTAAGTCTTTCCCTTTGCAGATGTGTGCGACAAGCAGCGGATCTCCCTCGCAGGAGAAAGACCCGAGTGTTGTGTCAAGACCATTCGACATTCTGAAGACACCATTCTCCGGTTCCCGGCTGCCGGACCCGGGCGATATCCGCTTGTCGGGGGAAGAAACTGATTGGCGACAACCAGTCGATTATTTTCGTGCGTTTCTGGGTTGTATAACGTCTGGTATTCACCTGAAATAATATCTACAACATTTATGTAAGACTCGCCGTCGAGGTGTTGACGTTGATCTAGAGCAGCGTCACCGATGCTGGCCAATATCCCTGGTTTAATATCCTCGGTACCTAAACTTTTAAAAGTGGAAGACGACACACGATTGTGGCCCATTTTTTGTTGCCCAGCGGAGTCATCGACAGCTTTAAGGATATCTGGATGGTCGGACGGTGAACTTTGCTACGAAGCATGCATTGCATTTCACTTACCCCCGTAATCGCGTCGTTGCCGCTGGTTCGAGTCCCTGGTTAAGTAGGTCAGTGCCACGTCCCTGTCAACATCTCACGACACGAACGAGATGCTAAGCAGGAACCACGAATTAAGCAAGGAGTTGAATTGCTCGAACTTAAGGAAATACTCCTTCGCCTCCCTTTTATTCACCATCGACCACGTCAGTCGGTTCGATATTTTGGCGACCCGCCCGTCTGCTGGTCGCAGCATTTCGGTAACCTGCTCCATTGTGAGTTTGAAACTTGCTAAAGGATTCTTAATTTGTTGAAGATTACCCCCTGCCTGAGGGGCGGCCATGCGGTTTTGAAGCTCTGCGAGTAGAGGTCTGAGATCATCCATTTCCGTGAGAAGTTACTGCTGCTCCGCCGGTGCATGGTGGAAGTCCGGGATATACTCGCGGACCTTTAGCGCAGTGTCGACGAGTTGAAGGATGTTCGCGACCGTGCCGATTGCTTCCAGTGCCATGGAAGGAGAGGGTAAGATTCGGGGGGGAACAACCCCATGATGAACGCAGAGGCTTGCTGTCATCTCGGGGGGTCGTGGATTGACAAATGTGAATCTAAAATTATCTGGTTTCTTCAGGATGAGTATCACAACCGACAGGTGGCGGATATCAAATTCCACAGCACACCGGCCGTTCGTGGTTGACTTCCAGGGAGCTGTTGCATCGCAGCTCACCAAATTGGGTCGCCGGTCTCAAGATGGTAGGGCTCTATACGCACGGTAGGGCTCCGGAAATCCAGAGCTTAGAGAGCTGCCAGATGCAGATATAAGCGTCTGAGCAGCGTCATGTTGACGCAACAAATTAAGGAGTGGAGACTAAGAAATCCCTCCCTAGCTATGGAAAGTCCATGTAGTTCAGAGTAGGCGGTGAGCAGAGGTTCGATGAACATTTGCAGACGAGGACGAACGGATACTGCCAGGGTGAGAGTCTAACTTAGCATACACACTCAGAAAGTGGGGTATTCGAGTGCAGAAATGAGACTAGCTAGCGGCGCAGGCGTCAGCAAGGGTGTGGTCGCGCTGGGCGAGAAGGGCATGGGATGGAAGGCGCCCGACGAGATTAAGAATCAAGTTGACAGCCCCGGATCTTCATGCGCATCGATGGTACGCATGCATTCCATGCGGTGCGCACAGAAGGGCAACGGAATCCGCAGGCGGGTTGGGGTTGCAGTGCGGGTTCCATTAGCTCGCTTTCGCTTGTTGGGCTGACACCAATACTGGCGCTCCGGCGGTACAAACTGCGAGACAACAGCATCGTCGCGCTAGATCCATGCCAATGCCGTTACGCCGTGAGCTGAGGTCACACCAGATGCGGATGCTGTGGATGGCCTAAGAATGAGCTGGATCAGGCTCCCGGTCACTCGGCACTAACTACCTCCGGGTTAAGGTAAATCAATGCCCAAAATTTGGTGTTTTCTGCTCCGGTTCTTAAGGTAAATCAACGATCCGGGTGTCGAATTCGCTCCGTCGTAAGGTAAATCGGGCGGAGCCCGAGATTTTTTTTTGCACTTTGAACAGGGGAGGCAAGAAAATTCTTACATCAATTTGAGTGACATTGTCTGAGCTTGAAGCTTGAAGTTAAAGGTGCGAAACTCACGCGCTTCTGGTGGAATCTGCAGGAAAAAACCACGTGGGAGAAATTTTGGAATTTCGGGACATTTTAGCGCCCAAAATTGGCTCCGACTTAAGGTAAATCAACGACCTGAGGGCTGAAAATCGCAAGGTAAATCAAGCGGAATTTGCGATTTTCGGCGGAGGTAGTTAGTAGGTAGTGACCGGGGGCCTGCTGGATCCATGGGCCGAGGTGAATGCCGCCGAAGAAGATCGGGATTCCAGATGGAAGGCGGCGAATGAGAGGGAGAGGAGTAGGAGGGAGCAGGACTCACTGACAATGAGAATTGAAGTTTCCTGGAGGCTGAGGTCAGCGTCCAAAGTTCAGTCGCTATTCTCTTGAAGTTCGAAGACCCAGTCACCAATCTCGATTCTCGATTCTCGACATCAAAGGTGTGGATCTGTCAATATGATCTTGCGACGCAAATCACTGATGGCTGTTCGGATCATTGCTACGTGCCGAGCTGAACCTGTTGGACTGTGAGAGAGTTTCGTGCGTCCTTTTGCTCTATTCTCCTCGTTCAGTGATCGGAGAATGGCTACCTCAGCCTGCCAGTACTAAACACAGATGAAAAAATAAGTTTGAGGCACACTATTTGACGGGGAGCTATATGCATTATATACAGGGGGACTCCATACCTGCAGAGTAAAGTGCTAGGGAAGCACTTGAACGAGTGAAGGTGACCAAGAGGTGAAGTCGAGCGGAGATCACTAGCCATCACTCCCACGGGGGTCGTGGGAATTATTGGGTGATCCAGAGATCGCTCACCTCTCGGTCGACATCCGACTCCGAGACTCGTATCGTGAGTTGACCCAGATGTCGTGGACAGAGGAAGAGCGGCCTGACCAGCTTTTGAAGTTTCGTGGATTTTCCGAGAGTTGTCAGTGGGGACTGACATTGTCAATGCCAAGGCATGAGAAGCGCATGTGACCAAACGCGTCGTTGACCGCGCGTCACAACACGTAACAACAATTGCATCTGGGCCCATTTTTATTCAATATGCGTTGTCCCGCGAAGGCGATTCGGTTCGGCGTATTTCTGTAATTGCCTACGGGAAATAAATAGAGCCATCAGCGTCCGAACAAACCAAGGGTCACACGAAGTCGGTCCTCGGGCGGCTTTCTGACAGGGCAAATGTAGCTTCGGATGGCGAAGTGAAGATAAGTACGGCTGTTGCCTATTAGAATGCGAACGCGATGTCACGGATTTCAACTTGATAACCGCAAGTTGATTACCTACCTCAGTCCCAACTCGAACATCAGTTGCCTTTGTCTAATTTGAGTACATTCCACCGGCCGCAACTGAGGAACATTAGATATTGTGGAAGCCGCAGCCGCTAGCAATGCGATGGTTAGTGGTTGAATATTTCTGACTTGGTCTCGACAGGACCCTTGATCATAACTTGGTAAGTCGAATACCCGATTCGGACAAAATTTTGAAGATCCTGTTGCGAGGTCAGGTGAAAGTTCGAACAAATCGGGCCCAAAACGCAAATATCCTGGACCAAAAGTTCGTACAAGGACGAAAGTGTGAGGAAGGTCAGAGCGAAGTTCGGACGAGCCGGGGCAGGAGCGTCTACGGGAGGCTTAGGCTCAGTAGAACTTCATGAACCCTTCGTGTAGTGGTTTGGTAGTGGTGACATCGTAGCATCTCAATTTTGGATTCAAGCCTGCTTCTCTTCACTTTTTGTGAGGTTCTCCTGATCTCCATCCCGCTACCCAACAATCTGCCTATGTTCTAATCTTCAGTCATTGATACAGAGGAGGAGGACGATTCAATAGAATAGTGTAGGGAGTGATTTTTTGTGATTTTTACAGGCCCGGGAACCTTTTTTCCGAAAATTTGAAGTTAGAAGCAAAGTTCGGACACAATTCGAGTGGAACTCTTACTAGAGGCAGAATTCGAACGAAATTTGGGGATGGGACCGAGGAAAAAGTTCGGACAAAATGTCTGAAATGGCCAAAATTGGTATTCGACCTATCAAGTTATAATCAATGGTCTTGTCTTGAGTCCATCGCACGACGTATTAAATTGAACTTCAAAGACTACCGGTAGCCCTGGAAAATACAAGAGAGATGTAGTGGCGAACGGTTGGGTGAAATTGATGTTCAAGAATTGAAATATCGGAACGTCTACCAGGAGAGTAGCGAGACGACGAGAAGAGAGTTCGACAGAGATTCGTTCAATGTTGATTCCATCAAACATCTGCGAGGATAACGATATTGCGCCAGACTTGAGGATGTACATCGCAGACATGGTACGGAGGGTACAAATGCAAGGGGAGGAGAAAACCCAGGCGACAGATTGCATGCATTAAACGAATATAGGATATGCCGTCCGAGGCCAGACAACGGAAATATAACAGGGTAATGACGTGCCGACCTCTACGTGAACATCATAGCGAGTACGTGAATAACTCAATATTTCTCAACCTCCTTCTCCAGGTAGTCCCACAGCTTCTGTCCAACACCGGGCTCCAAGGCGCCGGGCGGTGTCGGGCCGTACCGAGCCCATGGGGCGAGGAACTAGGTTTTCAAGGTATGGTCAGCCTTGAACCACCATAGTTAGCGTGCAACGGGACTGACCGCTCCATTCTCGCCCTTCAGAACGTCGGCCGACGTTCCACCCCAAAGTTGAGTCAGAGGACCGTATGGGTCGACGGGGTGCAGCACCGCTCGCTGAAAAGTGCATCAGAAATCGGAAATAATGTCGATCCAGTGAGCCTGGCGTACCAAGAGGAAAGACGTGACCGCGCCCTGGTGCCGCTGCAAGTTAGTTTGCAGATTGCCTAAAATTCGTTTAGCGCAGTCCCTTTAACGGTGTAAGGCAAGGTTAACATACCCGGGTTCAAAGACAGGGCGATGATATTCTGGTCGCCGTACCGCTTGGCGATTTCAATCGTCCAGATAACTTGGGCCTAAAAGCAGTCAATCGTCAACCCTGATTCCACACGCGGTGTAGTGGAGTAGCGCACAAGTTTGCTCTGGAAGTAGAGTCCCTGCTTGCCATATGCCGTCCGCGCTTTGCCGGGCTTGAATGTATCCCAGTGTATGTCCTTCTCCATGTACGCGCCGGAGGAAGAGGTCGTGATGATGCGGGCTTTGCCGTCCCCGGACGATTGGCCGCCGGCGATGAGGGCGGGCATCAGGATTTTCGTGAATAGATGCGCGCCTGTATGGAAGTAAAACAATAAGAGACAGCCGAATGCATAGTATATAGATCACGCACCGAGTACGTGAACACCCCACTGCGTGTCGTATCCGTCCTTGGTTAGCATGTCCAACTCGGGGAACATGACTCCGCTGGACGGGAAAATCAATACAAGTGAGAAGCAGAGGGATCAAGGCACTTGCGCGTTGTTGAACAAGACGTGTAGCTCCGTCTCCTTACTAAAGACAGCTCGCTCAGTGGACGATTCGACATATACGCAAATAACGACGGACCTCAGGAATTCGTCGGCAGCTTTGCGGACGCCAGCGAGGTTCGCCAAATCCAACTCCAAAAACAGGGCCTCTTTCCCGGTGATCTTCTTGAGGTCTTTGATAACCCGCTCCGAGTCCTCCCGGCCACGAGCAGCGAGGTAGACCTTCGCGTTGTGTTGTAACAACGCCTGGGGAGAGACATTAGTAAAAATAGTCTGACTTTCGCAAAGGCGCACCTTAACAGTCTCCTTCCCAATACCGGACTTCGCACCTGAGCAAAAGAACGTTAATATCGTGCCGCGCGTCGCCAATTTCCACCCACCAGTGACGATTATCACCTTCCCTGTCAGATCCGGAATGTCCTTCTGCCACCATTTGGCCTTGGGCGGGAAGGATTGGCTCATTAACGTTCTGAAGAGACTCGGCATGATGAGTGAGGTTGGTCTTCCGGGAGGTGGGGGTTGTGCCAAAGTTACTGGGCAACGGCCTCCTATATACGCTGCAGCCTGCATGCGGTTCTCGGGCGGTCTGCTGACAGATCGTACGTGGGTTCAGGCCAAAAAAAGGTGCGGCCGCACTTAAGGAGGCGGGACGGAGGTCACGGCGGATGCTTCAGTCTTTACCTAATGGGCTTCTTGTGACGCCAGAATGAACTAGTTCGTGCCAGACCGAAATAGCTCGCGACTCGCGAGCTATTCGATCGGCCGTCGAGATCGGATACTGAACCAATCCTTGAGTTCGCGCACGATATGCATCTCGCCGCCGCAGCTCAGTGGCGATGCGAAGAGCAACAAAATGAGCAAAGAAATAATTGTGAACCCGTGAAATAGGAACTGCGTGTGGAGGGAAATCGACAAAACCATGGACAAAAACCAACCAGGGTGTAGATTGGATCGGGCATGCCCAATTGTCAGTTATCCTCAAAGTTTGTTCTGGCATTGAACATTGTTCTAGGAAATAGTGTATCAGAATGATCGATGTCAACCTCGATACCGAGGCGCACCCCTATTGTAAATCTATTTTTAAAAGAACGTGCCGCCCGTCGCCGACCTGCTTTCGTGATTTGCCGCCCGGTGCCGCTCTTCGGGGCGTTCGGAAAGATGCGGATGATGATGCGGATTGAAGGACGGTTACTACATGCCGCCCGTCGCCGACCTGCGTTCATTCTCGTTCAACTTGCCGCCCGGTGCCTTTTTCGAACCATAACTGTCCGTCTTTGTGGCAAGTGTGGATGGATTCTGGAGCAAGGTAACCCAAGGGTTAGGAGTGTCTTCAATTTTAAATCTGCGTCCTCATTCCGGACACTTTGACATCAGGAAGCAACCAACGGAAGAGCCTGGTGTTCGGAGTGAAGACTTTCAGAAGAAGAGACACGAACCGTTTAAGAAAAATGTACTGGTGTCAGGACGGGGGCCTAAACGTCCCTTGTCGCACCAGGCGATTTGTAAGGTAGCCGCCGGTGTTTGATAGCAAGAGGCGAGAAAGCGAGGGCCAGAATGGATTTTCGAGAATAATACGAGTCTAAGATCCTCTCGCGACGAAGAAGAGGAGGGCTGAGTGAGTTTCAGGTTTCCGGTTCAACGTGGTCGAAGGATCGACTAGGTAATTTACATTGAGCGGGTGCCTCCATCCCGCGTTATCATGCACCGTTCCAAGTCAGATTACGCATCATTTCTGCTTCACGTCCGACAACCTCATCGAGGACATCCAAAACATCGATCCAGCGGTGTCATCGCTCTGAACATCGCAGAACGTCTTTATCCTCGTCCACGCAATGAATTTTGGGGAGATCCTCTTCGTCTCGGGGCCCTTGGGGCCAGTGATTTCGTTGATATCCACATTGAAAAGGCACAAATTAAGCTTGTTATTTTGGCGCTCCAAACTCCCTGTGGCGCGGACATGGCCAGGAATTATGACTCACTGCATTCAGCGGCCCAATAGCCGCTGCCCTGTGGAGCGTGGGCGAGCTGTGTCTATATACAGTCTATGCGGCTTGCCGGCTCCACTAAGGCATCTAGACGGACCTTGCCGAGATTCAGCGAGCCTGTGGCTGCCCTGTTTGCTAGGTGACGAGCTCTGTCGAGCCGGCGATCCGCGGCGGCTCCGGGCGGCTCCAGGCGGGCCACACTGGCCGGCTGGGTTCGTCTAGTGCCTGCTGTGGCTACGGGACGGCTGAACGCAGTGACTGAACGAAACGGAAACCTGATTTGCGCACCTTCATCCCGCAGAGTTTGTCGTAACAGCAAATTCGGTAGCCTCAGCGAAACTTTGGAGCCGGCTGGTGGGAGACTCGAGGTTCTCATGCAATATATCCGTGTTCGCCCCAGGCCTGGAGAGCCCGTACTCCTTCAGGAGAAACGAACATCATGAAGGAGTGGGAGAGGCTCATAAAACCATCCGTTCCACCAGCTCGCTGCCCTTCTCCTCGCATTATCATCTCCACATTGGCAGGTTAACAGCGAGTGCCGTCGTCAGGCCCCCTTTGCTGGCTTTCTTCGCAAGATCCAACGCCGCGGCCAGAGACGCAGAGGGCACGCCTTTGATGTTTTCATATCGGGGGCTGGTGTCGCGCGATACATTCAGGTATCTGTTAAGTCGGTCGGTGAACCAGTTACCTGGGCCGGCGGTGCGGAATCTCGAGGGAGATTCCATGCAATGCACGAGGGGATCATGCTCTCTGGCGTGGTGAACGCATAGTTCCAGGATAAATCGGCACGACTTCATGGACTCTGCTCCTCGCGGCGGCAGCATGGGGATGCCGAACTGTGAGGGGTGTGGGAATCCGTGGCCGCCGTGTTTAAGAGTTACATGAATCCGCCACGCTCGTGCAGCGGAGAGATGGTCACCGCCAGCGCAGAGGCGATCGAGGACGTTCGTGAACAGATCGATGGTACTAGCAGTCATCGTCGGGACGAGAAGGGCGTGTAACCCATCGATGCACTCTAAATCCTCCGCGCTCGTGATCTCGGGTCATGTTCCTTTAAATCGGCATCTCAGATTCTCACTTTAACCTTTCGATGAACGGCAGGATTTCATTGGCACTACATCATTCAATACAGAAGTCGGATGAATCCTATAGCACGTGTCGCATCCTGTTCAGAATCTCAGATCTGACAGTGAACCAACACATTGAACCCGTTCAAAAACATGTCTGGTCATTGGTGTTTTGCTTCGTTTTAGCCCTTGAAGCTTTCAACCTCAATGTTACCCTTCACTGGGACCAAATTATTCACTTCAAGAGCCTCCGTCACCCGTCACCTATACCTTCGGTCGAAATCAAGTCAAACTAGTGCTTGACTAGTGCCGTATGTCTTAGCCGCGCGACACCCATTTTAACAACCCCGTCTCCCATGTGTCGAGCATAGCCCGTTGATAATAATAATAATAATAATATCGCGGATTCTGAAATGTCGAGTCATATAGAACTCCCAATAAATGTGCTAGACGCCGTTGAGACGCCGAATAATGGCGGGCACATATGTGATATCGGGAGATGCCGTTCAGCGGATCATATCGACTGGCGTCAATTATACGTGATGCCGCGGCGCGGATCGAGCCGCTAATCAAATCAAGTTCAATGTTCAGGCCATTGACGCATTCCAAGCTCGAATTTGACTCAGATGGGAGGAAAAGTACGAATTCCGGCACTGGCTTCCAGGTTCGGGTCACCACCATTATTGATGCTTAGGTCCCACAAATATTGTACAGCTCGCAGTATTATTCTCAAATTCTCATCCATGGCTAAATTCATGTTCTACACAGTAATGTCCCGACTACCAAGCATTTCGGAAATTGGCCCAAATCTCCCGCCGTTGGCTACGCCAATCCCACAATGGAGAAGTAATTACCCTCAATTAGGAGGGAGGGTTTTCCCTGATTTTCGCAACGAGCAGGAAACGACAGTTCGTGCGTGGCCTTCTCGGCTGACTCGGTTGCTGAAGTGGGGTGGAAACGCGTTGGGTTCTAGTCGAAGACTGTGGGAAGGTAAGATGCATAGGCGTTTGTCGGTAAGATGCATTCAATTCGAATAGGCTTGGGGCGGTGGGGATTTTACATACAAATAAATGCCGATGGCTTCCTCCCTTCTCTCTCTCTCCCAGGCTGGGTCCGCGTTGCACGATCAGGAGCGCCATGGCCGCGTCTTCGGCGTGTCGGGGACACTGCTTATCCTGTCCTATCGAGGCCCGCGCGAGTGTTCGTTGAGTGTTGTTTTGCTATTTAGCCGGGCAGAGTCTTGCTTCGCACGCGCTGACCAGACAAACAATCGCGGCGTGGTTTATTTCCTGCTCTTGGGCTCTTTCGGATTCATGTAGAGGGAAAAGAGGAGCAGCTCGGACACGCGATGGGATCAGACCGGCCCTGACTCGGAGTATTGCTAATCGCACGGTAGGCCTGAGCAGTCCCGGTCTCGGGCCACGAGCAGCTGGGTGCAGTGAGTATCTGATTCGCAGAACTGATCATGATTCGTCCGCCCCGTCCGCCGCGCCCGCGCCAGGGTGCGTATTGGAATTTGGGCCCCGCGTGCCGGCGTTGAGAAGAAAAGTTGGGTATTTTATTTCGTTATGATTATGTATCTATTCGCGGTTCGGCGTCGTCTTGTGCGAAATCGTGCCAATGACACATTGAAAGGCGGGATCGGGCACGGTGTGCATTCTGTCGGGTCAGCCCATCGCCGGACGCGCGGATTTGGTTATGTTTCGCCGGGAAGACGAGGTGAAAGAGAGGGGGAATTCTTATAATATTGGGAGGCAGGTGCCGGCGCCGGCGCCGCGACGCGGATGATATGATATAATACGCGGACATGGCCTGGGTGTGAGGCTTGTCTGTTCTTTCGTGGGTGCGCGCGCAAGTAGTCGGCTCAGTATATGGAATTCGAGCGGGAGGTGAGTTGAGTTGATTCGATTTTGGTGCGACGCCGTTCGATGCGCGCGAATTGCTCGCTTGCGGCGGGATGTGGATTTGGGTGTACGGCGGGGTGGTGCGTGCGTGCAGAGACAGCTCGCGCAGGGCGGGGCGGGGTGGGAAGGAGGGCGCGAGGGTATGTCGTATCGTATAATATTAGCGGTGTCGACTTCGAGTTCGAGTTCGGTTCGGGCCGGGCTTACGACGCGGATACGGATACGGAAACGGACAGATACGAAGACGTTTTGTTTCATATCATCTCGGACGTCGGACGAATCCTGTATTATTTGGGCATAATATGCGGTGTCTGCGTTAATTTTCAATTGAAGCCAGAGGATCCTGACGACAATCGAAGGGGTCCTGAGACAGCGACAGAAAATTAGTGGCGTCTAAGGCGCGGGAAGATTGAGAGCGCTCCACGGGAGACCCCGGATGATGCATATCGAGAGCCCCGCGTGGGTCGGAAAACCAGAGATTCCAATTTTGCATGTCGCGGTCGACACGTAGATCGCCATTTTGATAATCGACGGGGAGGAACGAGGCGTCGGGGGTAGACGTAGTCGAATAAATCATTAGAGTTGGAGGGGATGCTTGGTTGCGATGGCGAACGGCGCGCACGAAGAACGAGAAACGTAGGAACCTGGACTCAAGCTTGCCACCTCGGCCTTCGGAGCAGGCGTTGTTCCCTCGAGGTCACCGCCCGGCAGTATGCAGATCCTGTGATAAAAATCGAGGGGAGTCGAGGGAATCAGAGACATTGAGCTACGCGCTGGTTAAGAAAATTTGTGGCATCGCTTCTTGGTTGGCGGGCGGACAAGCACGTCGCGGGAAGGGTTGATAGGGGCCACGCGACGCTTGGTGCTTCATGGCGAGAGGTACGCTGAGGGAGAGCCGGAGAGAACGAGCGGCGAATGACGCGGGATGAAAGAACACAGCGCGGGGCAGGGAGTTGATTGCCGCCGCCGCAATTGACAAGCGCCGGAGTGCCCGGAAAGGGCATATTGCAGACACGGGAGCTGTCCGGCACGCGGCTCGGCGAACGCACACTTTTGGCAAGCTCACACTTGAGCTCACCACGACGGCTAGCTGGGACTTGGAGAGACGAAGAAGATTAACTTGGAGACTGGACTTGGAGGATCTGGACGCCAGGAAGACTGAGACTTGCGTTGCATTGCGGCTCGCACGCCATCAGCCTCTTTCCAGCTGTCTTTCCTCTCGCTCGTCGACTCCGGCGGTTCGCTGGTTCACTCTGGTTCTCTCACCCCGCGTTCGCACGATGCAGAATGGCTCATACTCGGCTCACACGACTTCGGTCTACAAATTTCATGAGCTCTCTCCCCATGACTCGCGGCGGTCCTTGACCTTATCTGTCTAACTTGGCACAGACTCTGTTGAGTATTTTTGCTCTTCTCGTGTGGTCCATTTTCTACGCTGGCGGATTCATCCGGGCTCCAAAATCCACAGGATCGTGCACAGAGTCGTGAATAAAGATCACTGGCCTCTGTTACTCTCGCGTAGGCTTCCCGCCTTCTTAAATCTCCGCCCGCACGCAACGCATAGCGACTTTCGGCACTCGCAACCGAGCTGAGATGGCACATAGCTTAGGTTCATCATGCATTTCGCCACTTCATCATTTCAGTGTGTACAGTAACCTCGGATGTTTCTTGTCCCCGAAGCGGATGCCGTGCGATTCGGGGACGGGCCCACTTGAGCCGAGCTGCGCTCCTAGCCAGTAGCGGGAAAGCTTCTCCTAAATTCTCCGATTGCATTGGACCGGAGTCGATGTGTGCGTGCGAGCACGAACTCAATGTTGTTAAACTTACCCAGGGGTTACTCAGACGAGGCAAATTGACCGGTGGCCTCGCTGGCTCAAAGTTCCCTCACCTTGATTCTGATTCATCGATCGCAAAGCTCTCCCGGGATTTGCACTCGCCGGCTTTGATCGCTCGAGGGTTCAAATCAACTTCAACGCTCAAGACTCCATTTGCATGCGGGACGCTGCTCAGGTTGCTGTAATTGGGTAGACAACGTTACTCAAGGTCTATTCGGTGCTCACGATTTAGGTTCAACCATTCACGAGTTCAGCGCAGACCGCGAATCCTGCCGATCCTTAGTGTCTGTCAAGCCATCGGTTCGCCCTCGTCCTTCGTTCAATAATCCGTGAATTTAAACGCTCCAAAACGCCGAAGCCCCAATCCTCGGCACACATCGCCTGCGCCATTCTTACACGCTGTCGACAGGAAGTACAACCCGACATAAATATTCAAGAGTTACGTAGATTCAAGGCATAGTGTACAAAGGTGGAGCCGTTCGATATACATGTACAGTGGGAAAAAAAGAAAGGTCATATGTGTGACTACTGGAATTCCTCAGTATCTTCGAGCTTGGATGGGCCGGGTTCGGTTGCCAACAGACTACCCAGGGCATGTGTCTCGGTGGTGGTAAAAGATGTGGCAGTGAATTCAGACACAGGTGTAGAGCCCTCGGGGAAACTACCCTCGGTGGAGGGGGCTCCCTTACTTATAAATGACGGTGTTCCCGGATCCGTGAAAGCGGGGGCTTCGTCTGATTCTTCCGCGATTTCGACATTGATTACTATCTCCTCTTGCGAGAATGCCGGACCTAGGGTTTTTAGTAAGTGTGTTGTTACGGGGATAGAACCGAGGTTTGTCGGAAGCCTACCGGGATCACGCTGTTTACCCTTTGACTTGGGGAGATCGTGTGCTTTCAACTCCCCTTCTTCTGCTTCAAGTTCAGCCTCGACAGCAATGTTCTCGTTGCCTGGAACTAAGGTTTCCGGACCTGAGATGTGAAGAGGTTGTTAACAGGGCACGACCCATTGCATTTTAGACTTACCGTGATCATCCTGAAGATTATCTGTACTCACTTCGACTACCTCCAAGTCCCAGGCATGAACTGTTGACTTGTGAGGAGCGTGGGCTAAAGTGCTATCCAATGTAGGATAAACCGGCACTCTCCATCGCTCTGTTTCAGCATCCCAACCTCGTGCTTTGAGCTCATGCAATGGCAGGGTCGAGATCTGAGGTGCGAGTGGTTCCTCTTTGCGACGAGTCAAAGACTTGATGGCCAGCTTGTTTGATATTCTTTTCCGCCAGCCGGATTTTGCGGTCACAGGTGGGGGGAACCAATTGCCAAGGATAGCCGGGCAGAGGACTCCGCTGCAGTTTTTACGGTGGGAGGTGGATCTCGAATCCCTTTAGTTTGTAAAGATATTATGAATCAAGATGTACCTACCGGCCAAGGAACTTCCAGCCAGCTTAACCATCTCACGTTCTTCAACCTCAATTTCAGTGCTTGTCTTAATGTCTGGGATGTATACCTTGAAAGCACCCAGTCAGTCAGCTCCATTCTTGTGCCTCAAGGACACATACAGAGGTGAGCACAATGATCCCATGCCCTTTGGTCTTCAGTGACTTGTTTGCAATCCACAAAATTGTTTGGTTCCGAATGATGAAGGAGACTCTGGGAAGCTTAATTTCTTTCTCCTTGGATACGGGGTCAACCATTTGAGGGGCTAGGCATGTTTTGTTCCTACCTCATCAACTTTCCCAACATTGATCCCCATTGAAAATTCAACCTCCATTTGATGTTGGTCTTCCATTGGATCGGAAGCCTTGTATGAGAAAATCACCTCTTCGTAGGAATTTCCATGTGTATCAATCCATTCATCGCCGGCACTATCAACAACTGTCCATTTTGGTGTGCTCTGAAGCTTAGGTTAGAAACAATTCTGTGGAACAAGTTGACATACACACCCGGTCATTCTGATGTTCCACGGTGTGCGCTGCAGTACGATTGATGGCGAGTGTTGCACTGCCAGTTGGATTCAGACCTCCAGTAATCCCTCCAGTGGCTGTCATTCCTCGTGTTTTTGTTTCCGCTGTCTTGAGTACCTGATGAGGTGCACTGAAACCTTTGCAAGGCAAACTGGATGTCATCCAGCATCTCAGTGGATATAATTGGATGCCTGTGAAAGTTCACCTACGGGTTACACCCAAAAATTGGCTTGCCGTGGACAAGAAAACCAGTACTGCTGTACGACCGATCTGGAAGTGGTCTAGCGACCCCCTGATTTCTTGAGAGAACCTTCAATTGTGTCCAAGAAATGGCTTGGGGTCGATGATCATTGCGAGATTTGTCTGTATACCTGGACTGAACTGTGAACTATGAACTCTAGATTAGTATAGTGCAGGAAAATAAAGAATCAATCCTTTACTTGTATCATGGATTGAATTTTGACTTTGCAAGGAAGACCTCCAGCCGGCTGCAGTTCGAGATGAATATTCAAGTAGTGCATTGGGCTTTTCCAAGGAATATATTTATCAGCACTGCCCGCACCGCCACGAAGTCGGAAAACTCCGCTGCCGAGGTTGATGCTACCTGCATCTGACTCACTGTCCGTTGAGACACTGACAATGCTTTCCATGCTTTCTATGCTGTCTTCACTCTCTGCTGTGCTGATTGTGTCATCTCCTTCGAATATATTCACACTGTCCGTGTCGTTCTCTTCCCTTTTCATTGGATCGGTCTCCATTGTCCATTTAGGTGCTGGATCATCTGCCAGTGGCCTGATTATGACCGTGAAATGTGACACATCTGACAGCAGTTTCGCGGCTTTGTGGACCCAACCATCCAGTATTGAGCCAAATATAACCAATGCAGGCTCATCAGGGGAGAGCATTGCGGCTATAGGACCCCCCAGGCCTTGGGTCCGTATAGTCTTGAGAAGAGGATCATCATAGTGAGCTTCAACCCAGAGCAGAGCGGCATCCGGGGAATGTACAGATAATAAATCACCGCCATTGGGAAATTTGGTCTCCAAGACTGTTATTTCGTCACTTGTAATGGATACTGGAGTCCCGGATTGACTGGATTCCAAATAGGGTCAGTACTTTAACACATCAAAATTTATTTTGGACTTACCCATGAGCAGTGGAATATTCAGATGAATAAATGACAAAAGTTGATACGGGCAATTCAAAGTCCCGAGACTCAGGGGAACCCACATCCCTATTGGAAGTGGTTGGTACAGCAAAAACATTCATCAAGGGTTGAGGGAGGAGCTCTGGTTCACTGGAAGTTAGCCTTTGTGTAGGCCCAGCAATGTTTGATGGATCCTCCTTTGGAGTCAGTAGGTTTGGCTTGACAACTCCTGGATTAATTGTATTACTTTCTTGGTCCTCCGGGATTGAGAGAAGATCTTGTGCTAGTGGATTTGGAAGATATCCTCGGGCCAGGTACACAATATTTTGAACATGCGTTACACTGGCTTTCATATTTGCTGTTTCCGGGTCGATAGCATGTGAGAAAATGGATAAAACTTTGAATGCAGGGATAAGCTCTGGATCTCCTTCCGGGATGAGCATCAGTGCTTTTTGAAGATGTTGGAGACCATGGTGGAAATCAGCTATATCTCTTACTGCATTGTACCGAAACTGACAAAATATAGCCAAGGTCTGCAATACAAGATGCTGACCTGCATGGCCTTCAGGAACAAGAGTCACCACTTTTCGATGATTTGCCAAACCGACAGCTAGGTCTGTTGCATTCCCAATTTTTTGGTAGCGAGCATGCAGGAGCATGGCCAAACATTGCAGAGAGCTGGACAAGACTGAATGCCGGTCTGAGATAATCTCAGCAGCCTGTTGAAGATTTCCCAAAGCAGTATCTAGACCATCGAGATTTCCTTGTGCTTGATAATAGTGATACAAGGAAACACACAAGCCCTCAAGGCATCTCGTAAGATTTCCCCCCTCTCTGTACAGTTCAATTGCTTCATCAATGTCCTCTGGCATCCCTAGCTGCGTAAACCTGGTCCGAAGTGTATTGGCCAGATTGTAGAGAAAGCCACCACGAGCAGGATGAGTTCGTGGATAAAGGGAGACTGCTCCTCTGAGAAGTTGAACAGCCTCATCAATGTCCCTTAACCCCCCCCATTGTGCAAACCTGGCTGTAAGCACAGCAGCCAGATTTTCCAGGCACTTGGCACGATTGGGATGAGGTGGTGCACAGAGAGTCAAGGCCTCTCTCAGCAGGTTAATTGCTTCATCAATATCGATTAAATCCCCACGTAGGGTAAACCTGGTTGCGACCACAACCGCTAGACTGTTGAGAGTATTTCCACGATCTGGATGATGTGGTGGGCAGAGGTGTATTGCCTCTCTAAGTAGCAAAATGGCCTCTTCAATGTCCGGTGGGTTTCTTTGCCATGCAAATCTGGTTTGAAGTGCATTTGCCAGATTGTAGAGAGTACTACCTCGATCTGGATGTGGTAGTGGCTGAAGATGAAGTGCTTCTCGGAGATGTCCAATGGCCTCCTCAATGTCCTTCAAACTACCCTGCTGCGTAAACCTGGTCCAGAGGGTATTTGCCAAGTTGTAGAGGGAGTTGCCACGATTTGGATGAGGTGGTGGGTGAAGAGCAAGTGCCTCTCTGAGGAGTTTGATAGCCTCATTGATGTCCTGTGACTCCCCCAACCGCGCAAATCTGTTTGCAACCACGACTGCTAAATTGTTGAGAGACTTGCCACAATCTGGATCAGATGGTGGATGCAAAGCCAAACTGTCTCTCTGCAATTGGATGGCTTGATCAATGTCTTCCGGACCATCTTCCTGCTCAAAGCGTATCTGGACAGAGCTGCCCCCATCAGTTTCTGCTAGGTCTAGTGGGCGTTATGGGGAGTTTGATCATTTTTTCTGTACTGTGGCCCTGGTCTACGAGATCAATGCCATGATCTCGATGAGGAGGTGCTCGTAGGGCTAGGACCTCTCCGTGGAGTCCAATACCCCCACTGTCTCGATTTGTATATTTTTCCCTGAAGACTGAAACCAGTCTTCGATAGTGCTCTGTTAAAAAAACCTGAAGTTCTGCAGGTGCCTCTTGCCCACTCCTCAAGGTAGTTGGGTCAGGGAAGGCTGCCTGCTTCGAAGGAGTCTTCAGTATTTTAAAAGCTTCGCCCACATAGTGTCACCTACAAATGACTGCTGTCCCTCAATGTGTGGAGTTGGAAAGGGCCTTGGATTGATAATATCTCCCATTTCCGAACCAGGGGTCAAAGTCTGAAACACAGATTTCTCCATCTCGTGACAACAACAAAAAAAGATGTTCCAAACTCACATTTGTTGGATAAGGTATTTTGGTCCCATAAGCCTCACCGTGCTCGCTGCCTGGCCCTGCAATAGGCCTTTTAATTGGTTTGGCTCCGAAATTATGAAAGTTGCTGCTGCTCTCATGGAAGGTTGCCATTGGGTGTAGGTAGTTAAGGAGGTGGGGAAGGGTAGAAGCAAGATGAGCTGTTGCAATACAACTATATATGTCATCCAGCATGCCAATAATAATACAGATTCCAATCACATCTGCCATCCGGAGTTTTTTTGCTTCCGTGCTTACACATGAACGCCACATCGAAATTAAACTGCAAGGCAACCACTGGCCGGCCATCACGGGCAGATATCCATCAGACAACGTGCAGACATCCTGTATTCAAGTTACTGTAACCGATTTAGGGAAACAGGTCTACAATTAGCTAATCCCAGCTCCGATCATGGCGGTATCTTTGGAATCTCCACATCACGTTTCAGTTGACCGGCAAGCTCCGAGACCCTCGGCCCAGACCCTTTCCTTTTCCGGCACCTTGAAAACAACTTTCCTCTTCTCACTGGCAACTTCCGAGACCTCGGTCTAGATCTTTCCTTTTCCGGCACCTTGAAAACAGCTTTACTCTTCTCACCTTTACTCGTAAAAACAGCTTTTCTTGCTCCCATCTGTAGCGGAGAAGCTGGGCCTCGGCCTTTTACATATCGGGGCTGGTGAGAAGTCCAACACGAACATAATAATATTCAAACTCTAGAAGTAGGCTGAGCGGCGGCATATATTCCTGAGTCATGTGCAGCGAAGCGCACACCAATGCATCCTATTTATGCTTTATTCTGTCAGAATTTGCATTCTCAGTGGTGTTCATGGGCAACAGTTAATGTGAAGGAATGTGGTGGCTACAGGGACACCCGGAGGGCCTTATGAATGATCAATCCTGGCAGAAGTAGGCTTGAATCACCAGGTGTGTGATTCTGGAGTTCAGAGAATTCACATTGGAACAGTCAGGATATCATTTGGGGGTGTTGTCAGTTTCCGCACCCGGATGATGCCAAGATCAGGTACGAACGACCGTGCTATGTGGACAGCACTCAGGGCTATCTTATGAGCCCAGCCGCTGGCATCCGGGGAAAAACTCTGCACCCGGATAATGTCAAGATCCGGTGTGAATGGCCTTGCTGTATGAACAGCATCCGGACAGCTATTTTTTCATGAGCCCCAAATTAGATAGCCACTCAGGATATCCAACAGTTTCTCTGCTGATATCCGGGCGGATACACGGATGCAATCAACAAAGCTGTTTTTGTTAAAGCATATATGATATCAGTAGAGCAACAATCAACATCTCATATGACACTTGTACAACATGAACATTGTACAATTGCACGAGGAACAATGAACTTGTCCCGACTCCCGGCCGCGTGCCTGGTTACATGGCATAATAGCCAGATGAAATGAGCCAAATCAAAGGCCGCAAATAGCAGGCCCAATGCCCATCTATATAGCTATCGGGACATTCTGGCGGGGAGATCAGTCTCAGTTGGAATTGGAAGGTTCCTTGGAAAATCCACCACTTGGATACCCTTTGCCTCCTTGTCTAGGAGTGGTAGTGGAGGCTTCGAACGAGTATCTAAAATACTGTACTTTTTCGTTCAATTCGACAGGGGGTGTGACCTGTGACTTAGAAAACCAGTTCAACAATTCGGAGTCCATTCGGGAAGTCGAAATACCGGCATACCGACATACCGGCGGTATGACGCCGGTATGATCGGAATGTGATCGGGTCAGGGGAGATCAGTTCGGCCATCACGGCACCATCTACGTCTAAAGTTTTTTCTGTTCTTTAATTTTGCGCTACCCCCGGCGGCGGCACGGTTGGGAAAAAGAAATAACCAATTTTCAAAACTGTTTCAACTGTTTTATCTTGAGCACTCTTGATTATAGATTGCGGAATGAAGGCTTGGGCCAACACGGTTTCTGCTTATGGTAAGGGAGAAATTTTAATTGAGGCTCATTGTCCTGCCTCGTTTTGCTCATAAATTGCATAAGGAAGTGGCCAACTAAATTCAGGCCAACGGTGATGAACCCAGAGGAGCAGGAGATATACACTTCCAAAAGGAGTGAATGATCGGGAGTCTCAAATCTACCCGCGATGCCGCCACTCCTGTATGAATGGAGTGGGCCATGCTTTAGGAGACATGAGTATATGTCGTCGCGGTGACGGATTATACTAGCAGCGGAGATGCTGGGGCAGGGAGAGTCGCGGCCAGTGTTTGGCACGGACGGCTGACAGCGGCTGGCACAATTACTGATGGACGTCTGATGGCATCACAAACTCCGCTAGATGCCGCCGGTATTGCCGGTCTCCGGTACGCCGGTCTTTCGAACTCCCAAATTTCCTGACAATTCGACAACCACCGAATTTTGGCGTGACACCCCCCAAAATTTCGACATCCGAGACACAAAATTGGCATGATAAGAGGAACTTGGGTGGGGTGTGGCCAAATTTGCATTGACCCCTCCGTGGCCAGTAACCTTGACCATATTTCGACATCGGCAGGGGAATCCGTGACCTGTGACTGTCGAATTGAACGAAATAATACAGTAAAATATCAACTCCCCCTTTTCGAAAGAGCACCAAAAATAAAAGCTCACTGAACAGCCTGAGCTGTTATGGGCCATGATCTACTGGAGTCAGAAAGCACCAAGCGAGGTAGGGATTTGACAAGGGAAATTTGAATGCCTATGCCCATGAGCGAGAGGAGCTCTTCAAGTTGCTTATCTAGGGTTACTCATCACGACCACCCTTAAAATTTGTTACCCTACGGTCCCTACCCAGGGTCGGACAGATATAAGGCCCGCCTGTTAATCGAGACGTAAGCACCAAATCGGGTAAATTGTGCCAATTCTCCGGCATGAGTTCAGTTCACAGTCGTTTTTGACTTGGAGACATCAACCCAGCACTAAAAAAACCAATGATATTTCGTGACTCTAATTTACTAACTTATGTCTGAAGCGGGTTGTCTTTTTTACACGGTCATTGTGCGCCTGTCTTGCATTTATAAATACTTCCCAATCATATATGAGAGCTGAGTAACTTGGTTGTCTTTAACATCTATCAAGAATATGGATGTCGGCCCTATGCTTCACCAGATGTGTATGTATCCAAATGAAGTTGACGAAATATGCCAGGATCTTCATGGGATCAACCAAGGAGATTTGATGTTCCACACCTGGTGGCAAGGGGCCTCCGATCTCTGAATCTGTCATACTGACAACAACACGTGCAAAAATGATTGCCGAGTGTTTCCCCGTTGGGAATTCCCGGCGCAACAGAGTAAATCGGCGCGATATAAGGGAGAGAGTGGTTTAAGGTCCATAATGACTAAAATAATAGCTGCGGAGACTCATTGTGAGTACAGGTAGCGAGTTTCAGAATTTCTGACAGGCCACCGCATACGGAAGGGAATCAACAAATAATATTCGCCGCGGCGGGTTTTAGCATAGTTACGGTGCAGTCCAATGTCCATAGCCCAAAATGAGCTTCAGTTGGGCTGAACCAGGAGGACGGCTCGTGAACGCGTAGGCGCGTCGCGGTCCGGTGGCGAGATGGTGGTTTGTTTGTCCCAAACCCAGACCAAATATTTGGTAGTGGGTGGGTCATCACGTGTCTTGATGAGTGTGTCTGATAAGGAGATCGGACGCCTCTTGCCTGGTGGCCAGGAGAAGTTCCAGGAGGTGTGGCATAATCTCTCCAGCGGGCCCGGGAATTGGGAGCCTCTGCTGAAAACCTGACCGTCATTTCCCTGGGCTCACACCGGGGGCAAAACCTGATGCATGTACTGTAGATACTTGTACCGTAGCAACTGTCACGGTCACGACGGGGTTGGTTGCGTTGCCCAAACCTCCCTAGGTCACGATCGCAATGAGGTTGGTTGCCTAGCTTCATACCGTGACATGCAAAAGGAAATTATTATTTGGTCCAGAATCACCTTGAGAAATGACGAAAAATCCTCTAAACCTCTCCCCTGATTGATTATGTGGTGGATTGGACTTGAGCATCACATCTATAATCAAAATCCAGCTCATGTTGAATTTTTTGGTTGCCGAAATTTCAACCGTCACGGTGAAAATTGAGCTGGTTGCGTTGCCCAAACCGGCTCATGGTTGTCACGGTGGGTCGGGTGGTTGCTACGGTACAAGTATTTACAGTAGAAGCCACATGTGTTTAACGCATGTGATCCACATGTGGTGATGTGCTCGTCAAAAAGCCCGCAAAGGGTCTTAGGCAGATAAAGCATTGACAAAGGGGGGGACAAAGGGGAGGCAGGATTTCCCGGGTGGTGAAAATCCTGCCTGCCCTTTATTCCTCCTTTGTTGTTCCTTTGTCTGCCTAAGACCCTTTGCAGGCTCTTTGTTGATCACATCATCAGTCTCCGGCTGGCCGACTGCATGCACTGCCAGTCACATGGTGATAGTTTTCTGGGAAACTAGAACTGTGAGAAGGTTGAGGTTGAACTCAACTACTACTTAGTGGCATCCGCTGAACGAATTACACACCGCCGTTGGTCGGCAAACAACAATTGTATTCGATGAGTCCGACTTGCTCGACAACCCACTAGTGTACTGCTCCCAATTTCATTTCTGTGCGAGCCTCCGGCTGGCCGATTGCATGCACTACCAGTGTGAATACTGGCAATCTTGGAAGTGGGAGGAGGGTGCCACATGTTGATAGTTTTCTGGGAAACTGTGAGGTTGAAATTAACTACGCTGAAAGAATTACACACCGCTGTTGGTCGTCGAACAACAATTGTATTTGACGAGCGTGGCTTCCTCGACGGCTCAGAGGGAGCAGTAGATTACAATTTTATTTCTGCATGAGCAGATTTCGCCCGTGCCGAGTCTCCACAACGGGACGAAAGCGGATGGGTTACTGCACGAGCCGGGATAGCTTCCAGGGTTATTCGCCGTTGGAACTTGGACGGGAATCGAGGATCGAAAGTTGCGAACTGAGTACTTACTACCCATTTTTGTCAATTTGTGAATGGTGCTGGATCCGAGTCAGCGTCGGTGTTGAGTTAACTGAGGGGTGTCGGTCTGGGTCTCTTTTCTACGATGTTCCGCGGGATCTGGTAGGCTGCCCTGTCGTAGTGCTCAGACACTCCAAATCCCGCACGAGTTCTGATTCTGCTGTGTGTGCTTCTCCCTAGCTAGCAGCTCTTCAGGATGGCCGGTGGGTGAGAGGGGGAGATCAGAGACAGAGGGTACAGACAATGGGCATCCTCGATTCGTTCTGCCGCTCCTGCGTCGCGAGGTCCGCCCACCGGGGCACGAGGTGGGCGAGGCAGGGGGTGGGATAAGCTGTGTATAAATGATAGCTAGGTATGTACACGGCTACTGCTGAATCGGGTTTGGCTCCGGTCCAAGGCAGACCACAGAGAAAGAATTTCGGGGGGACACTCGGATGGCGCCGAATAATGATATTGATGGCTCCGGGCAAGGAGATTTGTTCGGCATAGAGATGAAATTTGAAAAACCGTGTGAAGAGTACCGGTGTTTTGCGGTGCGCCGAATGTCGATTCCGATTTAGGATTTAAGATCCGAACGAGGGGTCCGTGTGTGCAGTGGTTCCACGGGGCGGGGCAGGCTGCGTTAAAGAGACCGGCGTGGATGGGATAATATTGAAGCAAATTACAAGCTCCTGCGCACGCGCGCGAAGAGCACCGCCATCATCGAGACGCGGTTAGAATGCCTTCAACATATTCACCTGCGCGTTCAACATCTGGACGCATATCACTTTTCCGGTGGTTCAACTTAGTCTCTTATAAACAGACACTATAACATTTTAACCTCGTACCTCAGTTTGTTATAGTCTGTCAGTAACCTTACAGTAACCTCGATCAAATGATCGCTGGCGGCGCTATTACAAATCACAAAAAAAATCCCGGCATTGACAAGGTGCAGTGACGCGTTTTGGCTCTTTCAGGGCTGTTTTTGTGTTTAGAAACACAATTTGAGTAAGTTCTCCCACCAAAAGTTGGGCGGAAGGTTGCAGAAGCACAATGCCGAAATTTGATGGGCCGGCAGGCGGAAAAAGCCGATATCTTGAATTCTCGTCGAGAGCTCATAAATCGTGATTTGGAGAAGGTAGTTCAATTGGAAGTGAGGTTTTGAGAGACTTTCTCTCTCAAAGTTTGTGGATAGAGCCACCAGAAGGGTAAGTGGTTGTGGGAACAGTTTCAAACGCCGACGATTATATAATAACGGCACGACCTATACTATTTTCCACCACTTAGTTGGCCACCTAAGCATTTGTTCCTCCCCCGTTGTCGTTTAAATGGGTCAATCGAAGCACAACTACATCAGAGCGAAGGCATGCATCCTAGCAAGAGTTCAAGACCCCAAGTCCTCAAATATGCCAGTATTTGAGTACGCAGTGAGTTTATTTTGCGCGACAGTACAACATGGCCAAATAACAGGCTAGTTGGCCACCCCGCTAAATTATGGGCTGAGCTCTCAAATGGCGGCCACATTTACTCTAAATCATAGAGGTAGGTCATAAGACTACTTCACATAGTTTTGGTGCATACAGTGCCAGTCACCACTTCTCTGCACGTGTTTTTCGTGGTCACAGAAATTTTTGTGATTTATTTCTGATTTTCTGAGCCACGAAACCTGCCAAAAGAATGTGATTGAGCACAAAAACTCATTTTTTCCCACGGTGTTTCACTTTTTCGAGGTCCGAAAAAATAAAATGGCACCCACGGGCCTTTGTTTGCATGGAAACAGTCCACACTCCACTTCGGAGTGTTGGAATCATGCTTGTATGTTACTGTACCTCACCCCGAGGTCCCTTTGGCCCGGCAAAGAACATCCTTCCAGCAGATCCCGACTTACACGTGATCACCGGCGTCCCAATAAGGGGAATTGATCGGATCACTAACCCTAACCCTAGGTTTGTTTCACTTTTTCGTCGCTGAAAAAGTGAAACCTTTCCTGAACGACTAACCAAGCACAACATGTACTCTTTCTCATCCATTTGAGTGTTTCCCACTGTTTTAGAGCAACTGATGATGTACACATAATGTTATAAGCAAAACAAAGTTCGGACTTGTTTACTGCCAAAAGCGGAACCGTGATGTGATGCCGGGCACTGTATGTGAGGCATACAAAGTGTCAGAAAATCTGCTTCCAACTGATGGGGAGCTCCAAAATCGGAGTGGTGAAATGAACCAATGTCCTACAAGGAGAAAAAAAGCCGAGATGGGTCAAATTAAGATCCACACTACTTAATGGGAGGTATTGAGATGTATTTGAATGCCTAACTGCATTCCAAGATGCTGGTAGCTCCTCCAAAAAATCCGACTATTAGCGAGACCAAAATTGGGTGATTTAAGATAATGGCGGGCAGAACGATCAGAGTTGGATCAATAAAATCCAGAAATACCTCTCAGAAGGATGCATTGAATATTTAGAAGTATTGTGTAAGAATTCAGACCAATAGCATGACGGTGTCGTGTACCCCGACGGTGGCTAGTATAGCTGACTCAAAAAGGAAGTGGTCCTTTCCCGAGTGTGTTAAGAAAGATGGTCCAGCCCATTGCCATCCAGTGGCATTAAGGAGAGAAGCCCAGCATCGGGGGATCAGAACGAGCCCCAAAAGTCGTGGATCGACGAAGAAATGGTGGAGAAATGGCGAGGGCAAGTGAGGCGAGCGGCCTGACGGCAAGAAATTGATGTCCCCACGCTTCGGATCCCGATCCGCGATGACGTAGCTTTGAATCAACCCATCACTTTCGGCTGAAATTTGGTCTGGACATTCGTAGGAGGTCGTACTCTGTTCGTACATTATTCCCAGTCATAATTATCAAGCTCTGGCCTTCTAGCTCTCGAGTGGCCAACTAGGTAGGGTGGCCAACTAGGTGGTTGAAAATAGTACACGATATAAATAGGTATGTGAGCGGACAACAAGTGCGCGAGACCAGGGAGAGGGTATTAACGAGATAAGAGCCAGGGAAAGAGGCAGTCAAGTAAGTAAGAGAGCAGGAACGAACGAAGGGGGTAGCGAGAGCGGTAGGGGAAAACGAGAATGAGAACACGATAAACGTTGACAAACAGGAGGCCATAATGAAAAAGAGAACGAAAGAGGCGGTAGCACGACCCGCTGCGCATAGGTACGCCGCAGGCGCGACGGCGTCCGTCCTGTCCCGTCCATCCATTCATCCATCCCATTCGAGTCCATGCAAGTCCGTTCAGCATGTCCTCCACGCCCAGCGCCCAGCCCGGATTGTGGCGGCAGGACGTGCGGCCCATCGGCGCGCACGCGCATCATCGTGGGGCCAGTACGAGCGGGCAAAGTCACGCCCTGGTGCTCCAGTAGCAGCTAAGCGGCCTCTCAAGCGCGGCGGCGGCGACGGGGCGCGGGGGCTACAGGATGCCCGAATCCTTGAGCGCATTCTGCAGGATTGTCTCCTTGACGGCCGCGAACAGGAGCCGGATGTTCTTCGTGTTCGTCGCCTGCGTTACGCTGCGCTGCCGCATAATTCATTGACACGCGGGGGAAGGAACGGGTACACGGTGAGCTTCGTGAGGCTCTCATGCATGAACTTCGAGAGGATGTATTTCGCGGCCTTTTGCAAGTCGTTCCCGCCTGCGTACTCGGGGAAGTAGCGGCCGAGGGGGATCTGGTGTGCGTTAGCGGGGCTCTGTGTAGCGAAGGAAACGCAATGGGGTAAGGGGAAGACAGATATGGGAAGGGTGAGAGGGATACACCGGAGCAGATAGACAAGAAGGGGCAAGAGAGGGGTGGGCTGTCAGGGCTGGGTGACGATGGCGCGAGGAAAGTAGCCTGCATGGGGCGACGGGGTAGTGGGCAGGGTGAAGTACGGGAAAGGCTCGAGACGAGGACGACGCGACGCACCTTCGGCAGCTTGCGCCTAAAGACGTCGATCTTGTTCAAGAGGATGATGCTCGTGCGGAGATACCAGCACAAGTTGATCATCGACTCGAAGAGGTAGAGCGACTTGCGCATGCGGTTCTGCGGGTGCAATGTTACCGACGATACGGGGACGAGGGAGGGGGAGGAACGAGGAAATGGGAGGGCAAGGAGACGCAAGCGTCCCAAGGAGGATCACACGTTCTGCCCATGCACAGCATAGACAGTCCTGCAGACGAGGCTGGTGAGACGCCCAGCGTAAGGGATACACGCTATCCCGCTGCAGCCACACGCTGCTTTCTGCGACCATTCGCCGCCCGTACTCTGCGAGAAACAACCCCTCGCCTGGCTTGCTCATCGTCTGCGTACATGCGAAGGACCACCGCTTCACGACCCATGCTCAGCTACCGCTGCTCGCCACTCGCACCCATCCACCGTCGACGTCCACGTCTTCCGCCGCAGCCTCTCTGGAAGCTAGCAGCACCTCTCCACGTCGGTCGCCCCCCTCGAGACGCGACGGACGCTGGTGGGGACCACAGCACTCACCCGCTCCGAAGACGCGTTCCGGCTACCCGGCCATCGAGAAACGGTACGCGAAGGACACCGCGGTCGACGTCCACGACGTCCCCTCGAGCCCGGCGCATACAACGAGCCTCGGTGTCGCCCGTCGCCTTCCCACCCGCCGTCCGCGCGTGCCCATCACTACCGCACTCCCCATACCACGGAGCAGATTAATTAACCCAGCGTATTTGTGGATCGCGCAGCGCGGCACCCACACGCCACCTCCGGGCATCGACGTCCCGCACCTGGCCCGCCCGCATCCCTCCCTGAAGCACACCACGCACGCACGGGCAGGAATAACGCGCACCCTCGGCGCTCCACCCCCTGTGCAGCCCTCCACGACCACCGTACAAGCCAAACCGCGAGCTCATCCTCCGCACGACGCGCCGTCACCCCCTCGCCCGCATCTCTGCATCCACCGCGAGCAGCGCCTCCCCTTCGCTATCCGCTTGTCCACCTTGTCGCTGCAGCACCATCCGCCTTGGAATGCATGATGGCCGCGGACAACACGCTCGACGCGACCTCCGCGCCGCCCAAGACACCCCACGAGCGCGGCTCTCCACGGCGAATGTTTTCATCTCCGCGTACACCGTGAGCAGCGTCTCCTCTGGACCCTGTCGCTGCTCGCCGGCACACCCGGGGTCGCTCCTCGTCCAGCGCCCTTCCGCGCCCGCGGTACTCAAAGCCTCCATCCTGTCCCCCTCCCCTCGTCGTCCTCCACCCAGCCCCACCCTCCCCCGCATCAAGAAAAAAGCACCTCCCACCAACAAAAAATGGCCGCCAACGCAGAAGCGCAGAAGAAAACGCAAAATAAAAAGAAGAATGCACCACCCTCCGCTCCTCCTCGACCACCTAGTCGTACTCGCTCAGCGCGGTGCAGAAGATGATGCTCGTCACGCTGTATGAAGTGAGGTCAGTACGGGTGTTATAAAAGGAAGGAGGGAAGGGGGGAGGGGAGACGAGGGATAGAGGAAACGAGGAAACACGTCCACGACTCGGCGGGAACGGGGGACGCCGAGCCCGCGCCGTCGGACCCATCCACGAGCACCAGAACCACGCCAGGCAAGCCACGCACACCCCAAACCTGCCGCCTCGTCGTTCCTCGCTGAACACGGCGCACTGCCCCTCCTCCGCAGACACTGCGGGTCCGCTCGTGCGAGGGCTCCGCAATCATCGTCTCCGTACACGGCGCTCGCGCTCGTCGTCGCCTCCGGGCGCCGCTCGTCTCCACGGCCGTTCGCGAAGCCGCCCACATCCACACAGTACGATTGACTGGGACTGGGCGCCTACGAAGCTCTGCCTCCACCCCTGCCTCCGACGATACGACACCCACGCGGCCCTCCTCGACTCGCAACTGGCACATGACCCGCACGAGCGCCGCGTCCCCGTCCCCGTCCTCCACCCGCCCCCTCCCTGCCTCGGAACCCGGGGTAACAGCAGCAGCCCGCGTACGCGCACCTCGAGCGCGCCAGTCTACCTCGACAGCACGAGCGCCTTGTCCGCCGCGTCCTCCGTGCACGGCACAGTCCCCTCACCCCACAGCGCTGCCGACGCGGAAACGGCCCCAGCAGCAGCAGCGGCCCACGTCCGCGCGCCTCGTGTCTGCCACGCTAAGATCTCGGTGCGTCCGTCGCTCGCGGCACGCTCATCTCGCGCGCGCCACCCTCAGCGCTGAGTCTGCAAGACGCGGGCTCGTCTCCAAGCCACGCGCGCCCCGCGCGACCAAGCCCTCCACAAAAAGCCCGGAGAGCCGAACCCGCAAGACAAGGACGCGAACTGGAGACCAGAGAACGCCGAAAACCCCATCTCGACGCAAGAACAAAACATATCTCGAGGCATCCGGCAAGAGACCGTCGACGCGAACTCGAGGCGTCCGGCAAGACGCAACAAAACCACATCTCGCCGCAACAAAAAAAAACCGAAAAAGAAGACCCAAACACACCTCTCGAAACAGTGGATCCACTTCTTGTGCTGGAGCGCTGCCCGCCGACGTCGAACATGTGGATCCTGGGGTTGCGTCAGCGTTAGTGGGGGAAGAGCGGAGGGTGGTAAAAAAGGGCAGGAACAAGGAGGATGTGACGGAATGGTAGAAGGAGGCGGGGCGGAATGTGGGTATGGATGTGTATATGGGAAACAGTGAGGAGGCAGGAGAGACGGGTGGATAGGCGGGGCGGGAACAGGTGCGGGGACGGGCAGGAATGTGGGGTGGAGGAACGGGACTGAACCCGAGAACGTGTGTGGGTAGTGGAGCGCTGGGTGGTGTAATGCAGTGTAGGCAGTGTGGTGTAGTGCAACATGATGTGTGTAACGTAGTGAAGGAATGAAACGGGGCCGATGGGACGGAGAAGCAGACGACTAGAGTCGGAGCAGGAAGTACACAAAAACGGAAGTGGAGCAGACGTGCAGGCTACGCAGCGCCGGAGAGATGGGGATAGGTGGGACCAACGAGCGGCGCGGGGAAGGCAGGTGTGGACGGAGCGCGGGCTGGGAATCAGGGTGGGAATCGAAAAAACGTAGAAAACGAAAGAAGGCGGGGGATCAGTAGGAAGACGAGGACAAGCAGAAATAACGGGGTAAAGGAGACGCACGACGAGTCCCATCCAAAACCGTGTCTCCATAATCGCGGTGCTCTTCGAGCGCACGCGCAGGACGTCCTCCTCGGAGGGGACGTACGTCGGATACGCGATGCGGTGGATCGAGGCGAAGAAGCTGGGGGGGAGGGTCAGCGTGCTGTAGACCGCAAGGCTCCGCGTCCTGCGAGCACCACGACGCGGAGAAGGGGACGAAGACGCACTACACCGCGCTGTCCATCAGCTAAAACTCGCCCGAGTGCTCGTCCACAAGCCTTTCCACCGCCGGGGCCCGTGCCACATGAAATATGGTGTCCGCCAGCGCGGGTGTGAGCACGCATCTGCGCCAAAACGTCCGTCGCACGGGGGGCGGCGGCGGCGTCCGCGGTGCCGGGGCGCGGAGATTAGCTTGCGCCGCCAAGTTGCTGCGGGAAGGGTTGATTATGGGCCACGCAACGCCTGGTGCTTCATGGCGAGAGGTACGCTGAGGGAGAGAACGAGCAACAGGATGAAAGAACACAGCGTGGGTCGTAAAGGAACAGAAAAATTGCCGCCGCACAAGCGCCGGAGTGCCCGGAAAGAGAATATTGTAGACACGGGACTTTTGGCAAGTGTGACTTGGAGCTCAGAATTCCTCACGCAACTACTCCCAATTTAAGCCAAGATTTAAACAAGCAGAAGTCTGCGTCAACCCCGTCCGAGCCGCGTGCCGGACAGCTCCCGTGCGTGCAATATTCCCTTTCTGGGCCCCGTCAATTGCGGGGCGGCTATCAGCCTGTATCAGTCAAGTTCTTTTTCTTTTCTCTTCTCTAAGCTCTTTGCGATGTACGTCCGCAATCCTGTCTTTTCATCCTCCCGCTCTACCTTCTTTCGTTCCAGTGCACAGCGCGTACATACTTGGTTAGCCCCTAGTGGCCCCTATCAACACCTTCCTGCGACGTGCACCCGCCAATGATCAAGAAGCGACCCCACCAATTTTCTTGGGCAGCGCGTAGCGGGTTGTCTGATCCCCTTCGATTATTATCAGAGGATTTGCTCAGGATGGCCTTATAGACCGGTTACCGGTCTATCTCTCTACCAAAATTTTCCGCTTCATACGAGAGGCCGGTTACCGATCTCCTATTAGTATTCCTGTGATCTACAGGGCAGAGAGAAAGGTAACCGTAAAGGAACGAGAAAGTGCTTGCTGGGGATGAACGGAATATGTATATTACGTGATTCCCTTGATTCTGATCCGTCGCCCACAACTAGATAATACCACGAATAACAGATATCACGAATATTCACGAGTATACATTTGCGAATAACAAACACTTATATTTGTGAATGGCTGTGGCAGTGCTATTCGCACAAATGTGAATATGGTCCCCAAGACCTTTGAATATTTGTTGAATATTCGTCGGCTAATCACCGCGTGGATAGCCTAGTTACAGGTTGTGATGAGAGAACGGCAACGGAATGTGATGTGGGGAAGTAAGGATAAGATTAAGAAAGTTGTTAGGGGCTATTCCCAATATGGTAAGACATGCTAACTATCACTGAACACAGTTACCCCGAGCTCAGCATGCTGCAGAAGCCTGCAGTTTACATTTGCGGCAAGCTGTTCACATTCTTTGAAGATTTCTCAATATTTCTGGTATTCATTTACTCTGTCTCGAAAGTTGCGCCGCTAATCTATATACAATGCATCCAGGCTTTCTTGCGTGTTTTCTTGCGGGTGAAGAAGTTGGCATTTCAAAATGCGCAATCAACTATCCGAGGATTCTGCACATGCTGCTGGTATGGTTGGTCAATGGGCAGGCAACCCAGATCTTATTGCAGCCAAGGAGTTTGAAGCCCAACTCATTGAGGGCTGGTCATGAAAAGAAGAGGAAAGCTGATGTTCCAGCTGAGGGGCAGTGTGCACCAAAGGTCGTTGTAATTGCTGATGATGGTGTTAATTAGATGATTTACTCGTGAATAATTTGCAAATAGTGAATATTTCAAGTCGTTGAATCTGAATAGTTGATATTCGCAAATATTCGCAAATATTGCTTACTAAGCAACGAATAATTGCCATCAATACTCGTACGAATGTGAATATCAGTTTCAAGGTTTCGGTGAATATTCATATTCATGGTATTCTCTACCCACAACAAGAACACTCAATAACTTTACCAGTTCTTCCCCGATTCGCGACTTCGAGTGCTCATTCAACACTCTCGATACCTGGCTTTCTATTCATATACTCAACGTAGCACTGCAATCACCTTTACAATACCTATTCAGCCAAGAACTCCTACATTCAGCATAAAATCACTCCGATTTTGCGAGCCTCGCACCGGTTTGTTGGGCAATGCTACCACTCTGTGGTGTTCGACGGAACTTTAGAGGGGTTTATACCTCACTTTGACAGGTATCTCTGTATTTCATCTATTTTACCGCCTTTGCACTGGTGTCGCTTACAGCAAAATGGCGATTTTCATGATGCCGACAACACAAATGTCGGGTTCTCAGCAGCAACATCCAGGAGTGGTGCGACCAGTTCAGGTACGTTCATCTACTTCCTATGAAGCTTTCTGGAGCTTATTTTGTCCAATCATCCCCTCTCGCTCCTGCGTGGAACTCTTTTGATTGACGGTATTCACTCACCTGAGCGCAAGGCTCCTCATCCTCACTCTATTCTACCACTTTTGTATGTCCCATGTATCATTTTAATGTTCGTAGTTGACCATACAGGTTCTCTGTACATTATTATCAACTCTAAGCCCAGAGACATGGCCGCCAACCATGCATTTTGTCGGGTGCCCAGTTACCCCGACAATTGCCTTTTTGGGAGTACCGACGAAAATTAATTCACCAAGCAGTCAAAACCTCGCAGAAAATGGTAGAAGTTGTATCCACCTGTTCACAAGATGTATGCCTTTTGTTCCGAGTCCTAAGGCCCTGGGAAAGTGCTAAGAGGAAACTGCTAAGGTGCCAAAACCCGTAAGGTGCCCAGGTTCCCGGCGCATGATAGTATTCAGGGCTAAATTACCGAGATTGAACTTCTTTATCTTGCCCTATCACAAACATGGGATTTCGTGGGACAAGCAGATCACGAACGTTGTGCAAATGCGATCACAAAACACTCCTCTCCCAGTGCCTCGTAACCGAGCACAGCCCACCAATGGCGCAATTGGGTGATTCTGGTCTCAAATATAGGGATATCATTTCTTCATTCCAATTTTGAACACCAATATCCATCAAGATGTGATGTGATTTGGACGAGATTGCAGATACCTGGACAGGATGGGACGGGGACCTGGGTAGAAAAGATGGCTCTGACGGTTCTATGTGGTTTTCATCAGCAGGGAGTCTGATGAAATCCAAAATTGTCAGCCAACGACAGACAACTGTCCCAGGAGACCTGATATAAGAGACGGCACCAACCCCTGAGGTCGGTGTCTAATCACAAAGATCCCCACGCAGTCTACCCTCACTCAAATTCGTCTCGACAACATTAAAACCTGTCTGACTGCTGCTTTGACCACTGTGGAAGCAGTTTCCCAAGGACTGAAAACCCCGTTCCTGGAGCCCATTGCGAACACTACACGGTCTCTCTTAGGCGCTGTTCAGGTAGTTTTCAGGCATTAATGTGCATTGAAACTGATCAACACTCACCAGACAATCAAAAAGAACAAGGATGTGTGCACGGAAATGCTTGAGCAGATCCACCAGCTGCTCTATGCCATCATTCAAGTGCACATAACTTCGAACACTGGCGGTGAATTGACGCCAAAGATGTTGGACAACTTGGGGCAATTTGCGGAGTAATTCTGACATATGCACCTCCACCCTGTATGTTAATCGGTGTGGTAGGACACTACACAAGATCCACAATTTTGTCGAAGCCCAGCAGGACAAGATAGGAATCAAAATGCTCTTCCGTCAGGGGGAAATGACCGCCTTGCTGAAGGGTTGTACTGCTGGACTTGATCAAGCCGTTGAAGTTTTTATGGTAAACTTGGTTTCAGTTTCAGTTGTGAGTTGATTAACTAAAATTCCAGCAGGTTAATGGTGTTGATCTGGTCAACGACGTCAAATCAATGAAGGAAACAGCGCAACGGGTCCACGAGGAAGTGCTTGAGTTGATCTCAGCTCTTTCTAATGAGAACAATTCTGACAGAGGATCCTTTGTCCGTGATTCTTTGAGTTTCTTTCTAAATAACTGACCATCATCTTGTAGGTTGGAAGTGCATTTTCCCACTCCCAACCCAGGTGTGTGGGCCCGGCAAATTCCACAGACTCATTCTTATATCATCCAGCTCAAACTCCCTTTCATTGTTGCCACCTGAACCGAAGATATTCCATGGGCGGGAGTCAGAACTCTCTGCTATCATCCAGTCCTTTGGTAGTGGGGTCCCAAGAATTGCAATCTTGGGAGCAGGGGGAATAGGGAAAACCAGTCTTTCTAAGGCTGTCTTGCATCATCCGGAACTAACTTCAAGATATGATCAGCATCGGCTCTTTGTCCCTTGTGATACTGTGTCGACCAGTATCCAACTTGCGTGTCTCATTGGAGCACATATAGGGCTTAAATCTGGAAAAGATCTCACTGGGCCTGTTGTCCGTCACTTTTCAGATGGCCCACCTACTCTGCTGGTTTTGGACAATCTAGAGACCGTCTGGGAGCCTGCAGAGTCTCGTACAGATGTTGAGAAATTCCTGTGCCAGATCACAGATGTGGAACACCTGGCATTCATTGTGAGGACAGAATGAATGCATTCAGCAACTCAACTAACTATGAGACTAGATCACAATGCGAGGAGCAGAAAGACCTGCCAATGTGCGGTGGACTCGCCCCTTTCTCGAACCACTGAAGCCCTTGGACCAGAATGCTGCTCGTCAAACATTCATTGACATTGCGGATGACATTCATGAGACCAAGGACATTGATAAAATGCTGCTCCTGGCAGATAACATGCCTCTGGCAATCGACCTCATTGCACATCTAGCAGACTCCGAGGGAATACCCAGTGTGCTGAGTCGTTGGGAGACACAGCGGACCTCCATTCTCTCAGACGGCCACGATGCAACATCCAACTTGGAACTATCAATCTCATTGTCCATCTCTGGCCCTAGGATGAGATCCTCTCCTCAGGCACTTGAGCTGCTGAGCTTGCTGTCCATGCTGCCAGATGGGTTGTCTGATGTAGAGCTTCTCCAAAGCCAATTTCCACTGGAGAAGGTTCTGGCCTGCAAGTCAACTCTGCTCAGAACCACCCTAGCCTACTGTGATGGCCAGAAACGACTCAAGGCATTGGTTCCAGTCCGAGAATGTGTCCAAAAGAGCTATCCACCCAACAACAATCTCATCCATCCGCTTTCCAAGCATTATCAAGAGCTCCTGGAGCTTTATAAAAAATATTATGGAAGTCTTTCCAATTCAGGAGTGCTGAAGAGACTCACCGCCAACTTTGCAAATATCCAAAATGTTCTGCTACAGTGCACGCAGCCGGATAGCCCCCATCTCGCTGGACTTATCCTTCACATGTTTGATCTCAGTACATACAGCAGACTGAGTGGACATGGCCAGCTTCCGCTCTTGGACCACATTCCGAAGTTCCTGGCTCAGTTGATGGACCACAAACTGGAGGCATATTTCATCATTGAAAAACTCTATGGATGGCGCTTCTATTCAATCCCAAATGCACAGGAACTCATTGACAAAGCTATGGAACATTTGAAGCACATTCATGACCCTGATGTGAAGTGTGAGTTGCTCTGACGTCTTTTCATTTGATCGTCTGAGTTGAAACAGCCTTAGGCGTGGTCTACAATGCTGTTGCAAGTTATAAGAGAATCACCGGTGATCCAGTTGCAGCCCTGAAGTTCTGCCAGTCTGGACTGGCATTAGCTATTTCCATAGGAAGCTTAAAAAGGCAGGCCTTGGCATTGGCTCAATTGGCATGGATCAAGAGAGTGTCTGGTGATTTTTCAGGAGCTCAAGAAGATGCTTCCGAGTCACAGAGAGTGGCCAAGATTGCTGGAAATCTCTATGAAGAAGCTGCTGCACTCCATGCTGAAGCTTACTGTTGGCAATACCTTGGGAGCTACAGCTGCTGTCTCACCCGGCTGGACAGGGCAAAATATCTTCTGGATCTGTGTGGCATGTCTGGTGGGGAAATACATACCAATATCAGGACCACTAAGGCAGAGGTCCACCACTGCAAATCAGAATATGTGGAGGCCCGTAATATTCAAACCCATCTTCTACATGATACCCCCGTCGATCAAGGCCCATACCACCATGCTCTGGCTTTGATCAACATTGCACAGATTGATGTTGAAATTGGTGACTTTAAGGACAATCTGAAGCAGAATATTAGCACAGCTGCGCTACTATTCCAAAGACTCAATCTTTCAGTTGCACTTAAATGGTGCGACCTATTCAGAGCAGCTCTGGATGTTCAAGAGGGAAACTTTTCAGCAGCGAGGAGTCGTTTCCAAAAATGCCTCAGACATGCGTGGGGAAAAGATATTGAAGGTGTCATGTATTGTCTCGAAAAACTGGCTGCTGTAGAGCAATGGAGTCCCACAGATAGGATTTTGTTTCCCTGGCCAGTGACATTCCTTGTGAATAGTGTCAAGTTCAAACAGAGGCTTGAACTCCACAAGGCTCTGCAGTTTCTGGGTGACGTCTTCTGGGCACAGGGAGATCAGGATACAGCTAGCAGCTTGTTCACTGTTGCCTTGGATGGATTCACTCAGATGGATGTGCATCGCAGCAGAGCAGAGTGTATGGTCCGACTCGGGAACATTTCAAAGCTGATGGGAGATGAGCTCAAGGCACTGGACCTCTGGCAGGCAGCTAGACCGCTGTTTGAACGGTCATCGCAGACAAAGCAGCTTGCCAATCTCAATGCAAAACTTGCCGCGCTGAGCCACAACAATTCACAAGAGGTTCAGCAGGACACCCTAAATCATCTTTCCGACCTCAGATCACCGACTGAGCATCTCCAGCAGTCGTCTGGCGCAGAGAGTCCTGATTTCACGGGGATTGCAAATGAGACTATGGGTTTGGAGGAGAAGAAAGCCTTTGTTCCCGTACATATCTGATTCTGAACACGATAAATAGCTGACTGACCTTCCTTCTTGTATTTATGTTTTGTACAGGTGCAATGAATACAATATTTATTTATTTATTTTGTGATTGTACTCTGTGAGTCACAATGAAATGCCGGTTGGCGGGTAAGCGAACCCTCTCATCTCGATGCCCACTGTACCAAAGTCTATGCGCCCACCCAGAATTCCGCCATCTGGGGCTGGGGCCCGTGCACGCTATCTTGAGAAGTGGGAGAGAGGTACTCAATTTTGGATGCCATCAAGGACGACAGCCACATCTGGAGGTGCTAAGCTCATGAACATGGGTGTGAGCTCAAGGGTGGTGAGGCATGAATTCTGCATCAATTTGCGTGAACTTACAAGAGGAGAATATGTATCAGCCGCTGCAGTGCGGGATAAGCTGGGAATCGGGATGAGTGTGGCAGAATGCTGAGGCATGGCCGAGCATGGAGGACGAGCAGCCAGTGCTTATAGACGGTGATTGGAGTTGACATCACGTTGATGAGGAACACCGACAAACTAGATCGATCATTTACACCGCGTCCAGAACTTGCACCGCGGGGAGACAGGAACAGAGTTTGTTTCTTCTGATTCCAAGTGAAGTCTGTGCGCCGAGGAGCGCAAAAGCTTGAAGCTGGCAAACAGAGTGGTTGCTAACGCACCAAGGATATGTATGCTGAAGATGCGCGGTGCGCAGCAGCCTGGTACACGGCGTAGATTATTTGAAGAGGGTGAACACCGCGGGGAGAACAGAGCGGAATTCGTCTCCTCTGAGTGTCCGGATATCCAATTCCGGGACCAAGTGAGAGCGCTGAGGAATCATGAAGCGCTCTGAAGCTCGCAGATGTAGTGGTTACTGAGGAAGACGCCACACCGAAGACGCGCACTGCGCCACAACTAGAAGTACTTGACAGGTACACTGACGACCGCAGTTGATTCGATGGGTAGAAGCGAAAATTCAAGGGGAAAGAATTGTGGAGACCTGAAGGATAGTTAACGGCGGAATTGATAGGCAGGTAGGTACTGAATGAGGAATCACGGTGGGCCGACAGAATTCGGAAGCAGGCGGGGCAACCACGCCGAGGTGTGTGCAATGTGCTTGCCCAGCAAATTAATATCGATGGCGCAAGCGCGCGCGCGGGGGGTGTTTATAGAGCTATTATGGCCAGTGATTTGTCTGCAGATGGCGACCAAGATGACTGATCGTAGACTGGGAGCGAGAGCGGCATCGACTTTCTCACAAAATTAGGACTTAATATTTGAGAACTTGCCACACGGTAAATGGAGCGAAGAGCTTGCTTCGGTACCCAAAAATATTAGTAAAGCGCACAGAGGACCAGAGGCGTGGATGCTGCAACGCCGGAATTTCTCAGCCGGCGAAGGACGAGTGACAGATTGAGATATTCATCGGGTGCATGTTCCGCGGAATAGATTTATTGACTGTCGTGCATCTTGTGGAGTCTGACTGCGGGACCTATCGTGCATGTTGAGACGGAAATCCGGAAGAAAGAGGGATGCCCGTTTCAAGCACAACTTAGGTATCGGCGTTGAAGCGTTGGCAAATTCCAAGAGGGATTCCGAGCACACATAGTCCGGAGCCGGGGAGGTGCGAATATGCCGGCGGAGGACATATGCCGCGGAGCCTATATATGGCGGACATTTCAGCGTTTCGAATGATAAGGATTCATTCGAGAGCTGGGACAAAGTCAGTCGAAAAGACTGTTTCGAAGAATAGAAAGGGAATCAAGTCGGCGTGGCAGGGGAAGGGCGAAGCCAAGAGGTCAGAGTTGCAGAGGGGAAATTATTATTCTAGTGAGAGAGCATAGTATGAAAGCCCGCCATGTTTTGGGCCCGATCTCATCCGGCAAGACGATCAAGCGCGGGCTGCGATTTTGAGCTAGATCGGAAAACGGAGCTCACTTCAAAACCCACTATCAATATATATATTATAATAGACAGCGGGAATAATGAACGAAATACAGCCACTGAGTCACGGCATGTTCGCGGCACTGGGCGCATCCAGCTGCCTTGGGAGCTAGATTGGATACTAGCCTCTAGGTGCACCTGTTGGCGAAGGAAGATCGGAGGGCCTACACTGAGACGGAGTTTGGCGCCAGTTGTTTGCACTTTACCAGGACGGGTTGGATAAATGGGAGGTGCGTGTGAGGGCGACGAATTTGGAGGTACGCGAAGGGGTGAAATCTGTTTAAAGCAGGAGTGAACGATCGAGCAGCGGAGTTCGGCATGGCATATGTCGGTGGTTTATGCCGCTTTGAAAAGAGGAAGAAAGTTAAGCAGGAGATCCCACCGCAACAAGCCAGACTCGGAGGAATATGGCCCATATGAGAGAGGGAGTATGTAACTCTTGAGCCGGATACGGAGTAGCGCAGAGCAGAGTGAGGAGATGAAGACGAGACGGGTGGCCTGAAGGCGCAGACAGGCGGAATGAAGCGCGTCCTGGTTCTGGTTGAGGATGGCGCTAAGCGGAAGCGAGAAGTAGAGCATGTTATCCATTCAAGAACGGCTAGGATGTTTGGCGCACGCACGTAAATCTAGATGCATACTCTCCGCGTCTCCATCCACTCCCTACTCTCTCTCCTTCTCCCTACTCTCCGCTCTCCGCGCCCTAATCAACCCCCTCATCAACCACCCCCGCCTTCTTAATGACAATCTTCGCCTTGGGTGTCCCATCGGGCGAGCCGAGGCGCTCGATGGTGCGCACGAGGTCCATGCCGGAGAGGACTTCGGCGAAGACGACGTGTTTGCCGTCGAGCTGGGTGAGGAGGGGGGGGTTGATGCTGGGGATGTTGGGGTGGGAGGGAAGCGGGGAAGCGGGGAATGAGGGAAGGGAGGGATATGAGGAAGGTGGGGAGAAGGCGGATGGGGAAGGACGAGAAGGGCGGGAGGCGGGAGTTCGGGGGACGGGAGCAGGAGAGCGGGAGCGAGAGCAGGAGAGGAGGCAAAGGGGAGGCCTGGGAGGGCGAGGAAACGAGACGAAACGAAGACGAGAGCATGCTGAACAGCGGCCTGGACAGAGGAGCGAGAAAGAGCAGGGATGGAGAGGGTGGAGGGGCAGGGGAGGGAAGAGGGATGGCAGGAGCGAGAGAGAGCAGGGATGGAGAGGGTGGAGGGGCAGAAGTGGGAGCAAGAACGAGGAGACGAAACGAAGCGAAGAGGAGAGCATGCGAAGTAGCAGAGGGGTGCGAGCAGATAGAACGGAGGGGGGAGCGAGAGGAGCGAGAGGAGCAAGATGGAGAGGGTGAAGGGGTGCAACTCGGAAAGAACAAGGAGATGAAACGAAACGAAGAGGTGAAGATGCGGAGGGGATGTAAGGGAGGGGGCGGAGGCTGGAGAAGGAAAGCGAGGAGGGCGACGCACCCACTCAGTCACAGCGGTTGTGACGAAGAACTGCGACCCGTTTGTGTTTTTACTTGCGTTGCCATGCTGAGGAGACCGTGGCGGGTGTGGCGGTCGACGAAGTTCTCCATTAGCTTTATACGAACGAGGGAGGGGGAAGCGAGGCGAAGGGACGCACTAGCGAACTTCTCGCCATTGATATTCTTCCCGCCCGTTCCATTGTGCCGCGCGAAGTCCCCACCCTGTGGCCCGTCGCGAGCTCGCGGAAGTTGCGCGCCTTGCGCGGGACGTCGCTGTCGTAGAGCTGGAACACAATGCTCCTTGGATGCGCCTGCTCGGCCTGACGTTGATGTGGATTTTGATGCCCTCCCCTATACCCACTTATACAGGTAGGGAAGGACGAGAGGATTGGGCCAAGCCGGAGATCGAGGAAAAGAGTGTGCTTGTGTTTGTCAGCAGCGTGATGTCGGGTGATGTCGGACCGATTCCGAGTTCCGCTCTTCAACCACTCTCTATCCGCCACGTCTTTATTTTGCCTGGCACTTCACCGGCGTGTTTCTCGCCCTCCGAAATGAAATCGCAGCCCGCTGCTCCGAGTCGGTCGTCTGGCCGATGTTAGCACGTTCTTTCACTGGATTAGGGCTGGCCGCTCTGTAGCATGACTTTTCGGCTTCGCCCTTCCCGTTCCACGCCGATTTCATGTCTTTCCTACTAGTCTCTGTTTCCAAAGTAACTCTTTTCAGACTGACTTCGTCCCAGCTCTCAAATAAATCCCCCTCTCATTCGAAACGCTGAAATATGCGCCGCACTCTAGGCTCGGCGGCACATGTCTTTCAACTCGGACTTGCTTCACGCACCGACGCTGCAACCTCTGCGTCTCTGCTCCAAACTAGGTAAATAGCTGTTCCTCCAACTAGAAACGCCGGCCTACATTCCCGGCTCCATCGGAATCCGATACCTAGGCTCTGCTTGAAATGGGCATCCCTCTTGTTTCCCGACTTTCGGCTCAACAAATGCACAATATGAATATCTCAATGAGTCACTCGTCCTTGACCACCTGAAAAATCCCGAAATCACTCCTGTGGTCCTCTGTACACTGGACTAGAAGCTTTCGGCACCGAAACAAACTATTCCCATTACCCCGCTCCATTTGGCATACGGTGATTTCTCAAGTATTAATTGCTGATTTGCCAGGAAATCGATGCCGATCTGGATCGCAGTCTACGATCAGTCATCTTTTGTCGCCGTATGCAGACAGAATCACTGGCCATAGCTCTATAAGCACCGCCCGCGCCTCAGCCATCCTATCAATCTGCTGCGCGAACACATTGCATTCACTCCGGGTCTAAGGCGTGTTTGGCCTGCCTGCCCATTTGATCGGTCATTCAATATCCTCCCAATAATGCCCCCGCAATTTTTCCCTCTCTCTGTTCCGCCCATCAAATAAAATGCGGTCATCGGCGTATCTGTGAAACCACTTCTGGCTGTTGCGCACCAGGCGTTTTCTGCCTGGCGTCTTCCTTGGGAACACCTGAGAGCTTCAGAGGACTTCACGGCTCCGCGGCGCTTTCACTTGGTCCCCGAAGTCGAATATTCGGACACTCGGAGGAGACGAATTCCATTCCGTTCTCCCCACGGTGTTAACCCTCGTCAAATAATCTACGCGGTATATGTTTGCCAGCTTGAGGTTTTGCGCTCCTCGGCGCCCGGAATTCACTCGAGGGGGCACCGGCATGAGAGGTAGGAACGGGGTAGTGGGCGAGAAAGAAAGGCGAAGGCTGGAGACGAAGACGACGCGCGACGCACCTTCAGCAGCTTGCGCTTAAACACATCGATCTTGTTCAGCAAGAGGACGACGCTCGTGCGGAGGAACCAGCGCGAGTTGATCCCCGACTCGAAGAGGTAGAGCGACTCGCGCATGCGGTTCTATGGGACACTATTAGCGGCGATACGGGGACGAGGGTAGGACCAAGGAACAAAGAAATGGGAGAGAGCAAAGAGACGAAAGAGGATAGCACGTTCCCGCCCATGCACGATGGTGCGACGCCCGGCGTTGTGAAGGGATACGCGCTATCCCCGCTGCAGCGACACCGCTGCTTTCCTGCGACTATTCGGCGCCCGTGTACCACGACCATCCGCCTGGCTCGCCCATCGTCCGCGTAGTCAATGCGACGGACCACCGCTCCACGACACACGCCCATAGACATACTCGCCACCCGCATCCATCCACCCGTCGACATCTACGTCCTCCGCCGCCGCCGACGCAGCCTCTGCATCTGCACCCGGAAGCTAGCAGGACCTCAACACGCCGGTCGTCCCCCGTGGGGCGACGGACGCTGGCGGGGACCACAGCATCCCTCTACCCTCCGAAGACGCCTTCCGGCTTCCCGCGGATCGAGTCACCGCCGTTGATATCTCCCCGAGCCGGACGCATACAACGAGCTTCGGTGTCGCCCACCGCCTTCCCACCCGCCGCCGTCCGCGCTGCCCATCGCTACCGCACTCCCCATACCGGCGTAGCGGATTGCTTAACCCAGCGTATCTCTCGGTCTTCGCCACCCCTCGCCCGCGTCTCCATCTCAGCGTCCACCGCGAGCAGCACGTCCTTTGCACCGCCCGCGCACTCGTCTCTGCAGCGCAATCCACCATCCGCCCCGGGACGTATGACGGCTGCGTACAACCACACCCGCGACGCCACGCGACGCTCCGCGTCCCCTCTGCGCCCTGGCGCCGCTCGCTCCTCGCCGACAGTATCCTCGGAAGCACCCGGGTTCGCTCCTCGCCCACGCGGCCGACTCGCCCGTCCGCAGGCCGACACGCTCCTCCTCCTCCTCCGCACCGTCCTGTCCTCCTCCACCCCGTCCACCCAACTCCCCAGCTTCACCGCCCCCTCTCACCAAGAAAATCACCGCCAAAAGAAAAGCTGAAGAAGCAGAAGAAAGAAAACCCCACATACCACCCTCCGCTCCTCCTCGAGCACCTGGTCGTACTCGCTTAGTGCGGTGCAGAAAATGATGGAGTATGGATGTTATGATGGAAAGTGGGGGGAATGGGAGGGGAGAGGAAGGAACGCGTCCACGACGGTGCCATCAAAAGTAACTTATGAAAATTAACTTAGCCAGCGAAAATTAACTTTACTTTACTTATGGCAGGGTAAGTTAACTCCGCAAGTAAAGTAAAGTGAAAGTACAAGTTAAGTGAGTGAAAGTAACTTGTAAGTTCCATCAAAGTAAGTTGTGCCATGTTTGCTCCGCCTAACTTTCGGTTGACTTTGGGCACTTCGGCACATTTAAGACCTCTCTAGGCACAATCTGTGCAGTATGAATGCTATATTCGGGTGTAATAACATGTGAGGCCAGTACTACCATTATTCGACTGTGCCCAAGGGAAAACCCCAAATCAAAACCCCTGTCTCCCGAACTTGTGTCTACATTCTTGATTCCCTCACTCTGAATCAATGGCTATCAACTCAGTTGGATGCTATTTAGATATGGTGGTTGCATCTCACTTTTGTGGACCCACCGGAAAGCGGGTAAGCATGCAGTTCAACATTTCATTACATGTAATTCGATAACGAGTACTAAGCTCTGAATAAATATAAACACTCAATAATGAGGGGAGTCCCATATGAGCAGTAAGTGAGACCCCGGCCCTCCCCCATTCTCAATGGATGTATCCACTCCCGTGAGGGATGCAAAACGAGTGTCGAGAAGTCATGTACATATATTTCCAACAGGTTTTCAGGGTGTTTAAAAGTACTGAACTGAAATACATGATTTAGGGTCCCCAGGACACTGATTCCCCCCACTATGTGCCGCGATTGTGCCGATGCACTCGCGCAGCAGAGATTGATGGCATAAGTGAACTTTTGGTGGAAATTGATGCCATCTGATGGGACAAGTTACTTTCTGCGATGGTACTTGGCAGGCAAGTTCGCTTAAGTTACGTGGGTGAACTTGAACAAACTGTAGTACTGTAAGCTTATGGTAAGCAGAACCAAGTTACAATGGCCCCACTCAACTCACAGGAGAAGCTGAGTCAATTTACCGACCCGTAGAATGCGCGGAATGAGCAAATTCAGGGAGAACACTGTGAAGTAAGATAATTCAAGGGAACAGCTTGGTCCCAGTGATTGCTGCAGGATGTACAAGTGCATTTAAACGGTGCACAAGTGATGCAAGTGTATGTTCTAGGTTAAACGGGCGTATGGGATAAATGTTTGCCTCAACAACAATGTCCAACACTAGAGAATTCAGACAAAGGACTGGGGTGATTTGCAGAGATTGGGGGCCGCATTGAGCCACTATATTTTATAACCGGTCCACCCTGGATGGGGGCTTTTTTGATTTGAATAGTGTGTCTCTTGTTTAATATCCAGACTCAGAACTCAACTCAAGGAGGGCGAGAAACCAGCGGAAAGATTGATTTATGTCACCTACTTATTATTTAAGTTGAAATGATTAACATGCATTCTGATCCACACAGCTGCTACATTGCTAATTGGACTCACCTTCCATGGTCAAAGTTCACGACTCCACTCCCCAAGAAGGATGCATGAACTTCAATGGTGATGAAGAGTCTTTACCACAAATATCATCAAGGGTGATGTAGAATACAGCATGTACCACTGAAACTTCCTCTGAACAAACCAACAAGGATGATAGAACTCGGTGCAATTAGGCGTGAGGCGGAGTTTGAAACAAGTTAAATTCAGCAGCCGTGGGAAAACTTAAGTAACTTGCGGCATGTCAAGCCGAAGGGGTAAGTAAAGTACAAGTTAGTTCAAATAAGTTACTTTTTGCGCACTCGGTGCGGAAGATCATCGATTGCGAGTGAGAAAAGCGGAATTTGAGGAAGGAGAGAAATGTAGGCCTCAGGACACGCACCAAAGAGGGCCATGCTAGAAGTACAGGCCACCAGCCCCATCCAATCAGCTTTTCAAGTGCCGGAAGCAGCGCCCGCGCAGAGCCCGGCGCGCCGTAACGAGGGCGATTCTGGGCGATTGGTTGGTGGAAGACCCTAGCGACAGGCAAGAGGGACATCCAGTTCAAAGAAGGGAGGAAAAGGCGGCAGAGGGCCCACCTAGGACAATAAATGGTGGAAGGGGTAGGCAAGAGGGAATGTGTCACGTGTAATCTGTGTCACGTGTAATCAAATGTGGCCGAATTGGGAGCGGCGGCGCGCCTCGTGCACGGACCAGGCGAGGCGCAGCGCGAGCGCGAAGCAGATGCGCGCTGGCGGGTGCCTGGTGGCGCGGAACGAGCAGATATAAAGGTGCGCTGATATATTGGCCGCTACGCTAATTAGAGGTTTTGATCTATCGCGGCGCCACGAACATTACCGGTCAAATGATGTATCATATCCCCACATACGCCTGACCCGCCGGGACTCCCTTGCGGCCAACGGCCGTTACCACCCATCGTTTAACAACCACCTCCAACTCGAACTCAACGGACCTGCCGCCCGCAACAATTGGCAAGCGCCTGCCCAACTCGCCCACCGGGCTATCCGAGACGCTGTTGCTGATCGCCTTACCGATTTCGGCATTGCCCTCAATGTGCGTTCGTTCAATTGATCTCAAAATCCCCCGTGATAATTTCTCTTATGAAGGGCCCTATTGCGAATAATGCCCGCCGTGGCGGAGCACCCTACCAGGGTCGCGTCGTCAACGGTCACTTGATCTACGACCTCATTCAGCGACTCTAACGCCTCGAACGGGCCCTCCAAGGCCTGGAGGATAACACCATGCATGGTTGGCTTCCCCCCCGCTTCTGACTAAACCTCTCCAATGTTGTCCGCTGCGTCTCCTGTCTATACTATTCTGGTACGCACTTAAATCGTCAAAATCCCCTAAAAATTGCGCGTGTATGATAGTAGAAGTTAGCTCAAGCGTACCGAGCAAATGTAACACTATATACTTGAATAACCGATCCTTGATTTATCGGGAACGCGTCTGAAACTCGCTGACTCTCTCAATGCGAGTATAAATGCTCCTATCCCTTTTGAATCAGACGGCGGTCTTTAAACGCACCCTAATTATGCAAACACAACGTAACAATCCCGATTTTCGCACCACAGACCCTCCTGGCTCACGGGAGGGTTCCGGGGATCTGGTGCATCCCTCTCGCATGTGCCTGCCGGCAACGAGCTCAGAAGATGAAACCAGCAGGAGCCAGATGCACGACCCCTCCTGTAGTGATTCCGCTACTCTGGTCGCTGCAGCGTCGAGCAAGGAGCAGCAACTATGTACTGTTCCCAATATATCAACCTCCGAGAGTTCGTCTGCACCAGTCGCAGCGATTGTGGAGGCTGAACATTCGGATACGTTGATTCAATCCCATATTGTGAATGGTACCAAACGAAAATTAGACTGGTTCACTGACGATATCGCAGTGGACAATTCTCCTCGTTTAACGGGGTCAATTGATGCTGACGCTGAAGGTGACCAGTCTGGAATCCCAAGCGATCGGGATGAATCTGACATTGACCACCTCGATTCAAATTCTCCAACAACGGAAGACGTCTCTGCAGACGAAGATTGGGAACTTGTCAATGCCGAGATACGAAAACGGCACATTCGCCCACAAATGCCAACCAGTGCCAAATCAACTCGCTCATCATTGAATGTTGGCTCCTTGAATATTGCGGGACGCGATATTGCAACTCACATGAGCCGCAGTAATCATAAATCCAAATTTGTGAAACGAATGGTCGATGAAAATCGACTGGGTATCCTAGCCATGCAAGAGACTCATCTTGACGACTGTGGGGCAGCTGATTTCCACAAAATCTATCAGAGCTGGTTCAAAACCATTCACTCTGCTCACCCCACGTCCCCAAATTCGACGGCTGGTGTTGCATTTTTACTGAATGGGAAATTCATCGACATTGAACATGTCCAGGAAATTGAACTTATACCCGGACATGCGCTGATGATCAACATCCCTTGGCACAAAGGCCGAACAGTCACAATCCTGAATATATATGCACCAAGTACGCTACAAGAAAGAGATAAAATGTGGACACAGCTATGGACAAAATGGAAAAACGACACCCACCTACCTTTCCCGAACATTGTCTTGGGAGACTGGAACTTTGTAGAAGACACTCGTGACCGTCTCTCAGTTGGACGAGTCTTCGTCCCGACTAGTTTCAAACGACTCAAATCTCTCCTCTAGATAGAAGATGGGTGGAGGAATACCTTCCCAGATGACCGCCAATATACTTGCGTTCAACATCGAACAGACCCTGCAACCGGATTTCAACATGTTTCACGGTCTAGATTGGACAGGATCTACGTTCACCACAGTATCTTCGACAGTTGTCGGGGATGGAGGATTGACCAAACAGCGGTGAAGACCGACCACTCTCTTATCACAATGCAAATCGTCTGCAGAGAGGACCGAAGACCCGGAAGGGGACGATTCAGCCTTCCAATATACCTGCTGAAAACTCGAAAATTCACGCGCGAGATTCAACGTCCCGGGAAAATTCTTAGAACAGAATGTGAAAAACTTGCTGAAGTGCCGCGAAGAGATAATCATAATGTCCAAACCCTGTGGTGCGATTTTAAACAGAAGACCATTGAGCACGCTCGCAAATGCTCCCTGATTGTGGAGACAGAAGATATTAGGCAACTACGAGCATGGAAGGCACAACTACACCTGGTAATTCACGACCAAGAGATGCCGCCGGACGACCGCAATCTTTCTGCCTACCTTCTCCAAAAGAAAATCAACGACACTCTGAAAGATCGGGCCGAAGGAAAGCAGGACTTATCTCAGGCCCGTTACGATGTTGAAGGGGAAGCCTTGCACAGCGGCTTCTGGACAAGATCCGCAGCCGGTTATCATATGAAGGAAACAATCCACGAATTTGTCAAGTCCAAATCACCCCGTGGAACACCACAATACGAGTCTAGACCGAAATTTATGGCTGAAATAGGACGGGCTCACCACGATAGCATACAATCCAAAGATAAACCCGAAAGCTATACAAAGCTGCTCGTGACCAAAATGGTACTTGACCAGTGTGATGCACATCTGACTGCATCCCAGCATGATTCAATGAACCAAAGGCTCCTTGCTTCCAAGTTAAGGAACGCACTGAAAACGTCAAAAAATGGCTCTACTCCGGGCCTAGATGGAATTCCTTACAAATTCTACAAATGGCTAGAAATTGAACTCAAACTTGACCCGGGAAATGCACTGGATATCATGCAACTGCTGGCCTCGGTTGTTGCTGACATTGAATAACACGGAATTACCCCTGGTACAAACTTCAACACCGGGTGGATGTGTCCAATCTATAAGAAGGGAGACCGCGCCCAGATTTCAAATTACCGCCCTATCACTCTTCTAAATGTGGACTATAAGCTCCTGACAAAGGATTACTCACTGAGACTGGCCGAAGTCGCACCCCGAGTTATTCACGCCGACCAAGCTGGGTTCATGAAAGGTCGCAAAATTGAAGACCAAGTGAAGCAATTGAAACACTTACTCAACTACGCGGACGCCCACGAAGAGAACTGAATTATTGTGGGTCTAGATCAGGAAAAAGCTTACGATAAAACAGACCATGATTACCTGTTGGCCGTCATGGAGCGGATGCGCTTCCCAGATAAGTTCCGCAGCTTGATCAAGATATTATATTCAAACGCCAACACCCGAGTGATGGTCAATGGGGAACTGAGTGACCCCTTCATTGTGACCAGAGGAGTTCGCCAAGTGTCGGAAAAATCGAAAACACCAAATAAGGCCGAACATGGGCGTATAAGGTCAAATCAGGCCATCAGGTTTGGATGGCACTTATAAGGTTCAAAAACCTCCGGAAAAGGGCTTGTCAGCCTGACGAACCTAAAGAGCGCCATGAGGGATTACAACATTCTCTGGGTGTATTCAAGGTCAAGATTCATGCTATCATTGAAGGCCTGCATTTACGACTCACCAGACAAACATAACTATATTCCCGGGCATTGCCGAGATGAAAATGGCTGCTGAAACTATGCACAAGGAAACTCTCGAGTGGATTGCAAGTCTATCCGATGGGACAACCTCCGACAGGGCATCCTCTGTATGTCCATTCTCACCTTTCTGTGCTCTACTTATCACATGGGAATATTGCAGATATACCATTATTCTAATGGTTCACAAAACAGGTAACACCACCACTCATGACCCAGACAACACATATACTCACACCACCTAGTTCAAGGTCTTTTTCTATGTTACCATCCAGCCCAAGATTTTCCACGGCCGTGAATCTGAGCTCCAACACATTGTAAAACTTCTCCAGGGAGAGTCCTCCCGGATTGCAATCCTTGGTGCAGGTGGTATGGGAAAAACAAGTCTTGCACGAGCCACTCTGCACCACCCTCACATCACTGCCCAATATGAAAATCAGTTCTAATATGTGCTTGAACAGCCATTTTGGCAGTTTAAGTGGATTTTCAATTGAGAGTGTGATGGTGACTTGCATGGAAGTACGTGGCATGTATTCCCTGGACCCAACTGTATTGTAAATCCCACTCACAGCCAAAATCCGGCCTTGAGAGCGGGACAGCGGCTTGCATGGTTCCGCAAGTAGGTGGAATGTGTTATTTAGCCTCAACTGCATTGAAAATGACATTCACATACAAAATCCAGACTGGATTGCTCCCAGCAGAGATTGAATACTTGCTCGAACAGTCATTTTGGCACATTTCCTGGGCAGATTTGGAATTCAGAGCGTGGCGGTGGCTAGCATGGTTCCACGAGTGGGCGGAATGTGCTCCCTGGACTCAACTGCATTGAAAATGACATTCACATACAAAATCCAGACTGGATTGCTCCCAGCAGAAATTGAATACCCGCTCGGACAGCCATTTTAGCAGGTTAAGCGGATTTTGAATTGAGAGTGGGACAGTGGTTAACATGGTTCCGCCAAAGAGTGGAATGTGTTCCCTAGCCTCAACTGCATTCACAATGACACCCACATACAAAATCCAAAGTGGATTGCTCCCAGCGGAAATTGAATACTTGCTTGAATAGCTGTTTTGGCAGTTAAAGCAGATTTTTGATTGGGAGCGTGACGGGGGTTTGCATGGCTCCGCGAGTGGGTTCAATGTGTTATCTGGACTCCAATGCATTCACAATGGCACTCACATGAACTTGGGGGTGATGGCCGTGGCTCGGCCCGGCAAACTCGCACTTATAGGGATTTTTTTGTGTGCTGGGTTTGCGTTAGGGAAGTTGGAAAAATGGGAGCTTCCCTAATGCAAAGACAGTGCATTGATCATTAATTATCCAACAGCCTCACCGATGCTCATCAGTTTAATTTTTAGCCCGTATGAAGGTTAAACAGCTGGTGAGATATAGTGACTTGTGGTTGGTAATTGCAGAAATGCTATATTCCAGTTGACTGCAAGTCAATACTGGCCACCCAATGTCGACCAGCCGACCTATCTTTTGTCAGCTGGTGTCAATAACTGGCAACGGCATGTGATCTCCTCTGCCCCTCACTGACGTGGTGACTCGGAGTTGAAACAAAGCCTACCGCTTCTCACGATGGACGGGTCGGGACACCAATGGTGAGGTGGGGGGTTGCATGGTGGGGTGTCGAAACCACAGCTGACCTGAACCGTTATATGTTGCTGCTGAAACCAATTTTTATTCAATGTGAGGTGAGCATAAAGTGGTATACCTATTGCGTGGAGAGTGGATTAATCAATCTTAACTGGCAAACCTGAGCCCCTATCAATGCACACAGGATATGTACTATTAAGTTTGATCTGGGTGGGTGGTTGATCGCGGAAATGTGAATGCCTTGCATTAGCCTCCGGCCCCCCCGCGCTCGCAGGACATGTCAAAATCATAAATTTTAGGATGTGGGTGATCCATAGAGCCCGCATAACCATTTGCAGAGCCAAACTGCTCTGGTGGCAGAAAGGCACTTATTTTCTTTGTAACTGGATCTTGTGCCTATGCGGTAACATAGCATATGAGTGATAGTGAGCGGCTACTGAAATGGAGATTTGGCTGCTGTATTATGAAGGCCCGCTGCTCGGCACGGCAGATCGGAGTGGGATGTAAATGGGGCGATTGAAACTGGGAGATGCCTATGGTCTGCTGCAGCCAGTTGATTTGATTTGACTTCTGGTACCATAGCTAACTACGAGAGTTATGGGGAAGTACCTACTAGTAAGTAGTGGGGATGGTATATATATGGAGTGGAAGAAGGCAGTGGCTGTTAAGATGAGAACCAGGAAATTTCAAAGGTCCGCCACTCCTTGCCGACCTACGGTCGCTCGTCGCGGCAGACGGGCTAGGATGCGAAAGCACTGAAGCAAGACCAGAGTAAGCTCGCACGTTGGTACAAAAGTGGGACTGGGGCGGTCGCACGTATGAGTGGGACACCGTGGATCAGATTGGCAGAAAACGGTGGGTCAGAATGGGATTTCGGGAAATCGTAGGGGTCGTAGGGCTTTGAAGACGTACACAGTGCATACTTTGCCGCTAAACGCTGCGAGGAGAATCTCATTCCGGCCTTCTTCTCCTCTCGCTTACTCTAGATTCTGTCTGTGGATCATGCATATTTCTTAATAACGCCAGCGGAAGTAACTGGGGAGGTGTATCAGTCTCAATGAGGGCAACAGCTGATGGCGAAAGGATGCGAAAATTGTGTGGAGTGCATCGCAGCAGAAAAGTGGCAATGAAATACAAGTTAAATAAAATTGTACCGACATCATGAATTAAACCGTGTCAGTGGTACCCCAGCAAAATTCCCAAGCCGATTCAGGAAAAGCAAAAGGATGAAGAGAGCAGTGACATAGAGATTTCAGACGGCCCAGGAACAGTGAAGGGAGAATCAGGGGAATCTTCTATCTGCCTGCGGGCATGAATTGAATAGACTGCCAGTACTGTATACTGCATAGGTAGTTTCCATGTCAGAGTCAGAGTCGTGGTTGAGAACCCAGTGTACCCGGAGGCGAGTTCATTGGTTGTCTGTAACGGGTTGATCCGTCGTTGATCCGCACGGACCCACTCTATCGTAATCTTCCGACTATTTATTACATATACTGCGTCCGCCAACATGAGTTGCCTCGCCGTTCACCGATGCCCGTTCACTCACCACATCCTCCGAACACCGAGTGAGAAGTGCTTACATTGAGCTGCTTGCAGATTTCCGAGAGATATGACATGTCTTCAGGAGCCGAGTCAAAAACAAAGACAGCAGAGAATTTCCGGCCTGGTGTTAAGAATTTAATAACCATGATGCAGCTAGATTTCCCGAAAGCAGTTGAACAACAGTAAACATCGAATGCAAGTTGAATGGAGACCTTGCGGGAACCCAAGTGATGGGATCAAGATCAAACGGCAAACTTCATCGGCATTGCGACAGCGGAGATTGAAATGCTCTTCTCCGCAAACCGCCATGGTTATGACTTGCAAATGCCTTCAGCTTTTCCTTCTAGCGTGTTGCCAGCCTATATATGACTTCAACGAAAATATCCTCCGGTCGACCTCAGACTCCCTCGCCGATCGCTTAGAGTCCCACAAGATGCAATCAAAGACTTAAAAATTCAAGGAGTTCTGCTACTAGGGTGAATGTTTCTCGGTGCTCTGTGTTCGGCTGTACTTCAATCTCCGAGGCTCGTCTCCAAACCCCCTCGAGCTTCAGCAGCCGCAATTCTTTCCAGGTCCTAAAGTATCCCCTCTGACAATGATATTTTGCTGGGATCGCTGCGTCCTCGACTCTCGGATTGCTTCTCCATGGCCAAGCCCTTGGATTTCCAGTTTGCAAATGTGCTATCTCCTCCCCCGCAGATATCCTCCCGAATCTCCAGCCTATCTCGACAGCAGCGCGCACAGCGGATCAATGACCGTCGTAGAACAACACTGCATCCCTCTGCACTTACTTGGGAGATGATTCCCCCGAATAGGTACTGATACACCAACATTATCTCCGGACGTCATCTCCGCACCCCATCTAACGCACACCATCGCCGACGCCGAGAAGCCCAGCGCCGGTTCGCTGCCAGCTTCTCCGCGTGTGATCTCACTCTTCCGCACCGGATCGCTGCCCACGTCTTTTCTGCGGATCATCGGGTTCTTTACTGCATGTGGATGTCCGACTTCTCGCCGCAGTCTTTGTAGCTCGCATCGCTCCATCCGATGTGATGCGGCTATTATAATTAATTGTGTTCGCGAGTCACACCCTTTTCCGATGCCTGCAATAACGAGCAGGCAAATCTCGCGCACTGCATGCACTTGGTTGCACATCGTGCTCCACATCGCTCATGCATGCTATCGTGAACCATTGGAACGGGGCGATGGACTGTGCCTGCATCTTTCGTGGCACCGGCCCTTACTACTCGGTGTGAAGCAATCAATCGACACTCACGAACCGACCATACTTTGTAATCCGGCGATGTATGAACGAAGCGGAAGGGTCTCTCGTGGTATCCAGCCTGGCACACATGCAGGGGCCTTTATCTAGCGCAGCACTCTTCCCCTGTCTGCGGGTTGCAACAGTCGGCCGCAATTTACGATGTAGTTTCAATCTATGCCATTCGCTCTTGATAAGATGATGGAGCACGAGCGAATGTGAGCGCAAAGGTGGGTGCAACATTAGATTTGAATGCCATTACAGAGACAGACTATCTGATGAAAAAGGAGTATGGGCCGACGCGCTGAAGGAGATTGAAAAAAAAGCCGAATTTTTTTAATTGCCTAAAGAGCGGTTCGAACCCCTCCCGAAGAGGCGACAGATTACTCGATCAAAACACAGCCACTGTTAAGCCACAAGATTTGAAGAGAATTCAGAACACTGCCACTATGCGTGCTTCAACACTGCCACTAATACTGATAGCACAGCCACTAAATCGGTTGCATGCTTAAACGGGGGACATTTTACAACTAGCTGGCGAAAACCTCATTTCGATTGATCAAAAAATGATTACATAAGTACAGTACTTAACCGTGTAGCAAAACAATTAAGGGTTTTCGCGGTTTTAGGCGGAAATAATGATGGGAAAGGCTGAGGTCTGTTGATATACCGGTGGAACGGCTTGTGTGCCGCCCAGCGGACCAAAATTCTGCGAGGTTTCGTGGTGTATTCATGGAGAACAGGCGGGATCTTTCTGAGGTGGCAAAATCCGCCCATTCACGTGGAAGCGAGACACACACAAACAACGCCCACTTTCTTGTTTTCTTCGTGCCACTCACCGTCCCAACCCTAGAGGGCCTACTATGCCTCAGCCAGTGGGCTCCGCGGGTCAGAGAAAGGCCACAGCGGAGCTAGATCGTGAATCCAAGATCTCGGAAGCCGTGGATCTCGTCAACAAGGGCGTGCCACACAGATTAGCTGGCCAAAAGTTCGGGCTCCCTCCAGCCACAGTTTTTCATCGGCAGCATGGTCGTCGGAATCGCAGGAAGGCCCACACAGAAGAACAGAGTCTCTCGGTGGCTGAGGAGGACGAGATGATTAAGTGGCTCAAGGAGCTAGAGCAGTGGGGCCTGCACTTGCGACGAGGGCTTGTTATCCAGCATGCTGAGAGCATTCTGGAAAGCAAGGCTGCTCACTCTGCTTCCCCTCCATCGACGCACGTAGGGGTCAACTGGTTCACCCATTTCCTGAAGCGCCATCCCGATCTGCGCACCGCATTGAATCAGAGAAAAGATATTTCCAGGAGCAAAGCCGAGGCGAGTGACTGGAGCAGCAACACGCTAACAGACGAAAAAGTAGAATTTGAGATTATTGCCACGATACCTAGCCGGAAAAGGGCTGACCAAAATGATAAAGACGCGGCTCTAGACACCATAGCCTCGCTCAGGTTATATGAAGTACTCGGAAACGTGCTGAAGAGAAAAGCGAGGCCATAGGCCAAGAGATTCCAGAGGCCTGGTACCGTTTCAACAGCAGGTGCGGCGAGCCGACAAGGCTTAAGGTATCGGCGGAAGGGACGGAGATAACGTGGCACACAAGCGACTGCACATAGTATGCAGGAGGAAAATTCCAAGGTTATCCGTAGAGGCGACGCGATGAAATAAGAAAGAGATCGGACACACAAACATGGGAAGCAGCAGCAGACACGCTGGCAGAGCAATATGTCACATAATGATGCGCATATAAGAACGAATAAAGACAGATAAGATAAGATAGAACAATATAAGATACACGATAAACCTATCTCAAGAGAGAACAAGATAAGAAGATAAAGATATAGACCCCAGGCCCACAAAACCCGGAATACAGAACGTAAGCTGGATGATGTAATCCATGGTCATTTACAGCGACTAATGTGCCATATAAGGTAAAGGAAAACCCACGATAATTGCCTTATATAGATAAAGGGAACCCACGCAGCACGTACGTCTTCGAACAAAAAACCTTCAAATTTGCGGAGAAATGAGAGTAAAGACGAGTCTAAAAAAGGATATTTTTAGGACTCGTAACTTCGAAGCCTTTCCGGACTGAGGCAGCCAATTTTTTTTTCAATGGCTGCCTGAGCGCTGTGCCGGTTTCCGAGTCCCAGATGTGCACGGTGCTATCGTCCGAACCAGATATGATCTGCTTCCCATCAGGAGAGAAGGCGGCGGACGTAACATCGGCCGTGTGCCCCGTCAATGGCTGCCCGAGTGCTGTGCCGGTTTCCGAGTCCCAGATGCGCACGGTGCTGTCGTTCGACCCGGATGTGATCTGTGTCTCATCAGGAGAGAAGGCGACGGACGAAATGTTGTCCTTGTGCCCCGTCAATGGCCGCCCGAGCGCTGTGCCGGTTTCCGAGTCCCAGATGCGCACGGTTCTGTTACATGAACCAGACGCGATCTGCGTCCCATCAGGAGAGAAGGCGACGGACGTAACCCAATCTGTGTGTGTCAATGGCTGCCCCAGCGCTGCACCGGTTTCCGAGTCCCAGATGCACACGGTGCTGTCATCCGAACCAGATGTGATCTGCTTCCCATCAGGAGAGAAGGCGACGGACGAAACGTTGGCCTTGTGCCCCGTCAATGGCTGCCCGAGTGCTGTGCAGGTTTCCGAGTCCCAGATGCGCACGGTGCTGTCGTCCGACCCAGATGCGATCTGCTTCCCATCAGGAGAGAAGGCGACAGACGTAACGCAATCTGTGTGCGTCAATAGCTGCCCCAGCGCTGCACCGGTTTCCGAGTCCCAGATGCGCACAGTGCTGTCGTCCGAACCAGATGCGATCCGCTTCCCATCAGGAGAGAAGGCGACGGACGTAACCCAATCTGTGTGCATCAATGGCTGCCCCAGCGCTGCACCAGTTTCCGAGTCCCAGATGCGCACGGTGCTGTCGTCTGACCCAGATGCGATCCGCTTCCCATCAGGAGAGAAGGCGACGGACGTAACACAATCTGTGTGCATCAATGGCTGCCCCAGCGCTGCACCAGTTTCCGAGTCCCAGATGCGCACGGTGCTGTTGTTTGAACCAGATGCGATCCGCTTCCCATCAGGAGAGAAGGCGACGGATGTAACACAATCTGTGTGCGTCAATGGCTGCCCCAGCGCTGCACCGGTTTCTGAGTCCCAGATGCGCACAGTGCTGTCATTCGAACCAGATGCGATCCGCTTCCCATCAGGAGAGAAGGCAACGGACGTAACCCAATCTGTGTGCCCCGTCAATGGCTGCCCCAGCGCTGCACCGGTTTCCGAGTCCCAGATGTGCACGGTGCTGTCGTCCGAACTGGACGTGATCCGCTTCCCACCAGGATAGAAGGCTACGGACGAAACGTTGGCCTTGTGCCCTGTCAATGGCCGCCCGAGTGCTGTGCCGGTTTTCGAGTCCGAGATGTGCACGGTTCTGTTGCGCAAACCAGACGCGATCCGCCTCCGTACGGGAGGGCCATATTTGGCTACCCGCTCGTCTGGAGGGCTGTCCGAAGTCCCAGCTGATTGTAAGCTCGACCCGGATGAATAGCGCATCACCAACTTCCTCAGAGCCCTCTTGAGCTCCGCAACTTGCCCCATACGCAATCCGGAAAGCTCAACCTCGGAGGTCATGAAAAGTCCCCGCATCGTCTCGAAGCCCTGCTCTCGGAGATAGGCAAGGATATCATTACTGAGGCCATATTCGGTGCAAAGGGCAGCGATCGTTATGTTCGGCACCGCATCAGTGTCGATGTTTCCTAAGATATTGCGTGTGTCGCTGATTTCAGCTTCCTTTTTGGACAGGAAAATGGCCCCTAAGAATGAGAATTAAATGGAAGATTAGCCAGACTACCTTCAAGTTGCTCAAATCCAACTTGCCGTCTTCCTCTATCACCACGAATCGATCGCATATTTGCTGCAATAAATCCACGGTGCTTTGTACAGTGGATGGTTCATCGTGCTGGGGGTCGGAGCCTGTTAGAGAATGGATACACAACATATGAGCTAGGAACATACACGAAGGATATCACGCCAATCGTCGTCATGGCTCATCACAACCGTCGCATCTGGAAACTGAACGAAGCTCAATGCCGAGGAGGAAACACAAGTATCGGTTGCGGGCATACCTGTGTGAGAAGGTACTCGTTAATCACTTCCGACGGGTGGAAAATCTGCGAGAGGTCATGTTTGTATTTCTCCCACAAATATGGGGACGTACTGGTGGCGATGGAGGAAATTCAGACACATTGACGACATTCGGAGTCTGCATTCGCCTTCTATACTGTTTCCCTCCTTGCGTCGGTCGGCCTCCAATAAGGCCCATTGACAATAACAATGAGGATACAATTCCTTGGGACGCAGATGGCACAAATTCCCCGCTTGAGCCGCCCAATTCGGAATCCACGATTTGGGAAATTTCAGCACCCTTGACAAGTCGCCCCCGGATCCCGGTTCCGGGCGAAATAGACAATCCGTGTAAAAACAAAGTTTGATTGAGTGGGCAGTCCTGGATGGTGACAGATCCCCGGGCCTTTGTCGTCGCGGAGCCTGAGGTCGTCCACTGATATCTATCATCGGCAGCCAGTTCCAGCGAGATTTGGAATGTCTTTGTCGTGACGTCCTGGAAGGAAGCTATACCCCAGGAGCGCGACTTTTCAACAGCAGTGATAATATATAAACTGCCATTGGCAAGTTCACGTCCTATGTCGTCGGTGATGTACTTGAACCAACTCTCCGCATTGTTCGCTGCGTATCGTCGCACATGTTCTATATTTCGCAGCTTTGTGAAGTGCGATCCGTGTGGGAGTGCCAGCACAGCTCCTTTTGGAGCATTGCAGTCGAACACAAATGGCACCTCGGGCAATTCTCTATCATCATCGGCAGGTCAGCCTCCGCTCCGACATCCACGCTAGACGTACCCTGAGGAAGGTTCAAGATCCCGTTTCTGGACAGATGGCATGGAAACATGAGTTCCTGCCTCGTATGTGAGGGAAATCATATCTCTGGGACGATAGCGCCCCAATGGGGAGAATCCTTCTGGAATATTGTTCACATTTATGGGATTATCGGCATCCAGATAAATGTTGAAGAAGAACTCGAGTATTCCTTCCGGTGTAACCATGCAGACATCACCGATGGCGACACCTTCCCTCTGGTACTCTTGAGGAAGATTTTCCTGAGGTTCAGGCACGTAGAGAGGAAATCCGCGACCGCGACGTAGCAACTGGCTCGAATAGCACCCGCTGTCGGTGTGCATGAGCAAATCGCCGCCTGTAGGCGGTCCAAGTGATTGCTCGGGAACTGAGCGGGAATCAGTGAGCCTAGTTTGACGCTCGACAAAGAGACTTACCCGCCGACGGCGGTGGCAAATTATGAACAGTCATAGTGCTACTCATCAAGTTTTGAACTCGGTGGAAATTCATACTGGGACCCTCCCCCGCACCCGCGGCGCCACCCGTTACGCCGCCCACTCCACCGTTGCCTCCTTGACCTCCTGGGGACACAAAATCATGATGTTGACGTCCCAGTAAATTCCCCTACGCACCATAGATGTTGGCAATGACAGTTCTGGATTCATTCCCCTGGCGAGACATGGTCGGTATCGATCGTTACAGCACCGATCTTATGTAGTGGAACACTGCGTGAGCCACAAGCGAAGATTACACAGCAGAAAGAGCTGCCCACCAAAAGAATAAGGAGGATGTATTCCTGCGCAGTGGGGGTGGAAGACAAGACTGGTCACCTTGAGCGCCTCGTGGACTCGACGTGGAGAACAGCACGCACTTTCGCACGATACATGTCCGAGAAGCAAGCAATCGGAGTCCGGGCCGGCGACGAAGGACTATTCAGACGAGTCCGAAGCAACAAAGCCGTTTGAGGAAAGAAAACTATATATTGGAGCGAGGATGACAGGGGGTACATATCGGCACTTACAGCTGTTTCCGAAAACCTTGAGAAAGTTTTTTGTCTTTGTTTTCGCGGTTGATCAACTGATAACGATGCCCATTTTTGTAAAGCCCCGTGCTAAGATCACGGTTGATCACCGCAAATTTTTCCTCCGCTTTTCTCATGTCTTTTCCCCACCACTGGCGTTCTACGCTCCTTGAGGTCGTCGCTAATGTGACGATAGACCATGAGCGGGAGAGAGAGGATTGCGATCCGATTCGATCTAGTTTTTAACGGGCCTGGACCAGGCCTTTCCAAAATGGGACACCGCGAAAAAAGAACTTTCTCAAGGTTGCCGGAAACAGCTGTAAGCTCTAATTCAAAACTTGCGACATGCGATACCAGCTTCCCGTGCTAAAACCGCAGCGTACCGTTGTTCCCTCGAGCCCGCGCGCGTCCCTCCCCGCCGGCTGATGAGTTAACGTACCTTTCGTCGAGGAACGCGTTTACGGAGAGGGTATATGTGAGCTCGTATTTCTGCCGCCCGCTGCTCTGCTGACGCGGGCGAAGACGGGCTCCTAGGCCTGGAGACGGCGCGAATGCTAGTAGTATTAACTGGTCACAAGCGGCGTGCGGTACGTCCGACGCTATCTCTCCTTGAGGTTTTCTGACGCGCGCCTCTCAGGATTGAAACGGCGCCGAGTAGTGGCAGACAACGCCTGCTCGTCCCAATTCGTCGTCGCCCGAGCCAGCGCCAGCGCTGTCGCTGCTCCTTTGACCGGCAAGCCCGTCCGCGCGCTTTTGCTTCGGTCCGCACGTCCGACGTCCAGGATTCGTCTCTACTCGCACTATGCATCTCTGCACGCACCGAATCCCGGACACCCGGCGCACCTTGGCCCTGCCGCACACCCGGAGACGTCGTGCGCCCCGCTCCCTAGCGCGTTACCAGTTCCCCGTAGACGCAGACGACGGCAACAACACCGCGGACTCGCACGACGCAGCGGCGCAGACGCAAACGCCCCCGCCCGTATCCTTCGACCGTGATTGTCCCAGCGTGCGCGCGTCGTATCTTGCACGCATCAGCATCCAGTCCCGCGGGTTAGCCTCCCCGTCCACGCTCGCGCACCTCCTCCCTCGTCCCGCCCTGAACGTCATCCAAGTCCCGCACACCGTCTAGTGCCAAGCTGCCGCGCGCTCTTCCCCGCAGCCCGTCGGCGTCCGCGGCGCGCACATCCTCTTCGACCCCGTGTTCAGCGACCGCTGCTCGCCCAGCCAATTGATCGGTCCTAAGCGGTTTACACGCAAGTCCATTAGGTTTTTTTTTCGTGTTTACTGACACTACTACTATGATCCAGCCCCGCCCTGCCGCCTGGAGGATGTTCCCGAGATCGACGCCATCATCATTTCGCACAATCACTACGACCAGTACGCGCGCTCCTTCCCGCATTACCCCGCACTGACTTACCCCTCCCCCCAGCATGGGCACCACCTCCCTCACCGGCCTCCTCACGCGCACCCCTGCGCCCCACGTCTTCGCGCCCTCGGCAACGAGGCCTACTTCCACAGCCTTGGCGTCCCCGAAGAGCGCGCGCACTGCCTCGACTGGTGGGACGCGCGCCGCGTCACCTCCGCGCACGGCACCGAGTTCGATGTCACCCTCACGCCCGGGCAGCATTTCACCGGCCGCGGGCTGCTCGACCGCTTCAAGAGCTTGTGGGGCAGGTGGGTCGTCGAGGGCGTCCCCGCCGCTGACGCCCCGGCGCGCGTGTACTTCGCGGGCGACACCGGGTACCGCAGCGTCCCGTCCTCGACGGACGACGGGCCCGAGACGCTCCCTGTGTGCCCCACGTTCAAGCAGATCGGCGCGCGCTGGGGCGCCTTTGACCTCGCGCTCATCCCCATCGGGTGTGTCCCCCCTTTCCCTCTCGCCGGTGTGATATTGGCTGACGCGCGGACCCTAGTGCATACGCACCCCACCGCTTCATGTCACCCGTCCAATGCGCGCCGCGCGACAGCGTTGCGCTCTTCCGCGACATCAAGGCCCGGCGCGCGCTGAGCATGCACTGGGGGTGCGTCTTGCTTTCCTGCTCCCGATGTTCGCTGACACCCCCGCAGCGCGTGGATCCTCACGACGGAAGATATCCACAAGCCGCCCCTGTAGCTGGCGGAGGAGTGCGCGAAGGCGCGCTTGGCCGCCGGCACGTATGGCGTGTGCGCGATCGGGGAGAAGGTCAGCGTCGAGGTCGGCGGGGAGGGAGCGTGAGGGGGAGGGGGGGGGGCGCGTGAGGGAAGGGCTGCATATTGTATATTTCCGTAATCCTCGTAAGACAAAGACACAATTGAAGGAATACACTCCCCGCTAAAATTGCCGCACTCGACCCTCGCAGCAATGGCGCCGGACATCCAATATTCGATATTCATCCCTCAGCAATTAAAGTACACCCCCCCACATGGGACCAGCCACCAAACGCGTGCGACGGCCACGACTAATATTGCTTGCCCGGCTCCGCTCGAGTGCACCCCAAGCGACACGGAGGTGCACTCCACCGTCCCCGCGCCCGCCCTTGTCTCCCAGTCCTGAGGCGAGCGTCGAGCGCAGGGTGCAGGGCCCAGCGCGTCCGTATCGCGTCTTGCGGCGGTGAATGCCCGCGCAGGTAAGCCGCCCTCGCGCGCTCCTGCAAAGCCCGTGCGGAGGGGAGGAGCGTGCAGGCGTACGCGCATTTTGAGGGTCTACGGAATGCGCGAGATGATTTGAGGGTGTGGGGGCGGAGCGCAGGACGCAGGACGGCGGATCGTGGTGCAGTGCAGAGGGACGATAATGATGCCGCGGAGGATCGGGACGACATCCCCGCCGTCTTGAATCCCCGCGCCTGCACCTGCGTGTCGCTAAGCCAGCCGCGTAAAGTGTATCTGAAAGCGCAGTGTCAGCGGCTCCGCGGGCGCGCGAAGGCATGCGTGTACCCACATCCCATCGGCGCAGCTTGCCTGCCTGCTCCACCCTTTCCGCACGAGAATCTCCCGGCGACGAAGCCCCCAAACTGAGCGGGCGTGATGGGTGCAGCGGGGAACGTTCCGAAACGGCGCTGGTCCCGCCCAGGAGCGCCCGCTCGCCCTGCAGTCCGCCTCGCAGCGGAGATCCGGCACGCGCCGCCCGCCAAACGGATGTCGCGGTGCTCCGTCCTCGCCGCACAGATCCCGGACGCGATTCCGAAGGCGCGGCAGCGCACACACGATAGAGACGTGCTCCTCCCGTTACGGACGCGACCGCTCCGTCCTCGCCGCGTAGATCCCGCACGCGATTCCGACGACGCGGCAGTGAACGACGGGGACTTCACACACCCACGACGACGCGCGAGACGCGGAGTGGCGAGGCAGCGAGCGGGACGAGAAGGATCGGTGTCCGTGCCATCTTGCGTCCTCCTCTGGCGTGTCGTGGTCGTTGTCCAACGGCTGTCTGAAGGAACAAGACGTGGGTGAGTGGATTGGATTGGAAGCGCAAAAGAAGTGCGGGACATACAGCGTTACACGGCGCCGCGCTCTGGTACTAGTATCCCGTAGCGCCTCCACCATGCCCTCCCCTCTGCGCCTCGTCTCCGCCGTGGATCACCCGATACCCCGACGAACGCCGGCGCCGCGGCGCGCGGAGGACAGACTCGCTCGCCTGATGAACGCGGAGGAGGAGCGCCGCGTGCACAGAAAAGAAACACACACCCCACCAGCGCGGTCTCTCCTCGGCGTCGTCCAACACCATCCACATCCGATCCCGATCCCGCGCGAGCCACCCCGTACGCGGCGCCCAGCAGGAAACAGCGCGTGCGGCGCGGTGGGCGTAATGATGGGCCGCGGTGGTGCTGGAAGCGCCACGGGCACGGCGTACACGGGCCTGCGCGATTCAAGTTAGCTCCTGAATCCGATTCCAATATCGTGGCAAGCGCACCCTCCGGTATCGGACACATCGGCGTGTTCCACCGTATCGGATGAATCAGCACAGGCGCTGATACTGAAGCCTCCGCCCGTGTCGTCTCTCGAGTCCGTGGAGCTGGGCGCTATCACTGGGCTCTACGTGAGGGGGAGTTTGGACTTGCGTCGCGTCACGGAGAGGACGAGGCTGCGCGATTCCAGTCTGGGTCAGTTTCGAAAGCAGCATCTGGCTGGCCAGCGCGCACCATCCGCGAAAGAATCCACATCGTACGTATCGCGTATGTAGCAGTTCCGCCATAATGATATCGGATTGATCAGCGCACAGGCTTGCCCGGGTCGCCTGACATGATATCCCGCCTGATGCGCCTCTCGAGCCCGCGGAGAGCGGGAGATCGTTCCGCGTACCCTCCGCGATGGCCTGCGGAGGTGACGCGCAAGTCCGCGCAAGATCGTGTCCACGGCGCCCCCGACTGACGCCCGATCCCGCTATCCCACTACAAGAGCAGGACGTGCGCAGCCTCTCCACGCGCGCGAACAGGCCTGCATGAAAGGTCCGCCGGACACGCTGGGTGGCGTACATGAGATGAAGCCCGTGCGGGCGCGGGTCTACGCAGTGCCAACAGCGCTCATCAGGGCTCTGCAAAGGCGGGTGAGCGACCCGACCCGACGGGGAGCACACAGATAGGTACATACGTATACGGTGCAGGGAAGCGATCGCGGCTGGCTGAAAGTCTGGGCCTGAGATGCCGAGAGGGCGGTAGGCGGGCACACATCGCAAGCCTGCGGACAGCCAGTGAGCGGATTAGGAACGCGAGGAAGATGGCGGACGTACCCGATGGCCAGCAGAGGCATGCGTCCTTCATCGTGCGCATGCTGCTTCGATGCCGGGGCGTTGTTGCGCAGAGTGGACGCGAGCGGGGGCGATGCGCTGGCGATAGAATAACACGGCTCTGCGCGGGATGAGCGCTGAGCGTCGGCGGGGGTTGTACGCAGTGCTGGTGAGCTCTAGGGTTCGCTGTATAACGGAGCCATACGAGGCACGCCTGCCCCAGTACGGTTAGATTCGGAATCAGCAACAGGATCGCAAGCACGCACTTAATCTGCGAATTTCCATGGCCAGGGCCTTGCGAGCATCGTCGCCCGAACGCCCAAGTCGCGATGCTGCCACTCAAGTGCCATGTCGGGGATGCCTCGGCGGGGATGATCTTGGGGCGTACTTCGAGCTGGGAGTCAAGCGGGATTCGAGACGGAGTCCATTTCCCCTCTGAGCAATGCTGGAGCGAAGCGCGGTCAGCGAAACGAAGCATAGCGACAAACGAGAACGGACATCGATGATCCCGAAGACGATGTTGTCGCGGCTGGAGATCCTAGCTCGACGGACCCTCCCGTCCGCAGCTGACTGGCCGGCGACAGCGCCGCTAGATCCACGGCTGGACGGAGATTTCGCAAAGGGCGTCACCAGAGTGTTTGCGGTGGAAACAAAACTTGAATAGCAAATAAGTATTGGTACAAATGCGCGAGCCTCCTATGTCTTCTACATGGAATAGCTGGGAATTGCAGGCGCAGAATTCAACTAGTACTGCGAACACAGCAAGCAGAAAGCCCAGCTTGCGCGCGCAAAAAGTAAAATCGAAATCGAAAGCCGAAAGCCGAGCCGTCGGAGTTTGAACGGAAACACGCACACGTGCCATCATTTGATCGTGCGCGTCAGGGGTGTATTTCGTTGAGCGGTTCTGTACGGCTGGCTGAAGCTCGAAAATGTCCCTCGTGGTGCGAAACGGTCCCGAGAAGCGATGCGACGTGCCCTGAACATTCTCAGCGGCCAAAAAACTCTCGCAACTCTCGTTCGTTTAAAACCTTCATTCACCCAAGAATGTGCAAGGAACGCTGGGTCTATCCAAGTGGCTTTACACTGTAATTATTCCAGATCTCAAAACATCCACACTATTACTAGCTAACCTACAGAGGTGATATAATAGAATTCGGAATCTCAAACGTGTATGGACGGGCTCAATTCTCGGGTTTCCGCATTGTCTCCTATGGCGCAGTGGCTAGTAGGAAATTCCCCACTCCTATATTCACACGTACCTCCTTGAATAGAACTTATCTGGTACGCCAAAAAACGTACTGATGAGTCTCTACGAGAAATTACAACACGCGAGGTACTAGTGTCAAATGTGTCTATGAAAGACTAACGAGAAATCACATCAAACTCCAACATGTATGAACGGCGCCCAGCGGGAAAGGTTTATGTCTGGCAGATTCCTCCGCACAGCCAGATGCAACGCCTCGGCGGCCCGGCTTGACTCTGGCGGGGCCGTCTTGAACAGATGTTCATAAACGTCCGAGGCGACTTGGGGGGCATCGTAGTCTGTTATGGACCACATTGTCACACTAACCCCGCGATATCCGGCCAGCAACATTCCCGCCGCAAGATGCACTGACTCTTCCTGCAGGTTTTTGGTCCCGGTTGCGGTTTGGCATGCGGACAGAAATGCGAAATCAGCATTTGGGAGGGACAGCTGGATGATGCTGGCCAGTGTTAATCGGGAGCTTCCAGCTAAAAGCAGTGCGCTTTGTGTTGGGTTATAAATATCCTGCACACCGTGACAGGCAAAGTGCAGCCATTGACAGTCATCCCATGGGAAGGTTGCGGATTTCCGGGTTCTTTTTTCATAGGGAAATTTGAGGGAAACGACCCCTAAGAATTAGGCTTAAACCAAGGATTAACCACAACGACAACACCAGCTCACTGTCTTCTACCATCGCAAAGAATTGATCGCATATTTGGCGCCACAATTTTAAGTTCGTTGGAGCCGCGGATATCTGATCATCCTTTGAGGGGTAAGACAGAGAGAGCATATGCAGAATATGGAAACATACAGATCGCATAATATCACCCCAGTCATTGTCGTGGCTCATTACCACCGTCGCATCTGGAAACTGCATCCAATCTAGAGCTGAGAAGAAAAATATAGCTGTCGAGGCTGGGCTAGAGGCCGCTTCCGGAGTAATAGCAGTGCCGATGGTTGCGAGACCCTGTGGATATTTTTTTGACAGAAAGACGGCCCCTAAACCGAGTGGTTAGCCGGAACCGACTTGAATACTTATATGTACGAGACTTGCCGTCCTCTTCTATCGCTACGTACTGATCGCATATTTGCTGCAGCAAATTGAACCATCTCGCACCGCGGATGGTTCATCATGCTTAGAGGGATGAGAGAGGTAATAGAATGGATATAAGCCTGAAACATACACGTCGCAGAATATCACGCCAATCATCATCATGGCTCATCACAACCGTCGCACTTGCAAACTGGACGGAAGTTAATGGCGAGAATCATACCGGTTGCGGGAATAGTACCTTTGCAAGAAGATAGTTATTAATCACTTGAGACGGGTGGAAAATCTATGGGAAGTTCATGCCGTATTCCTCGCGAAAATATAGTAACGTACCGGCGACGTTGGAGGACACATCGACTTCTCGCTTCCCCCTGCATACTCACTGCGTTCAAGCCCTCGCTAGCGTGGCCAAAATCTAGGCGCGCTGAGCCGTCGGGGATTGGTCGGCGAGGCGAGTCTAGGTACTGCTATATATATAGATTGATAGATGCGGGGTGCCTAGACAACGCCTCGGCTTGACTTGAAGCCGAGGCGCTTGGAGCCCATTAGACATGTCACAACCTAGCCGGCTAGAACCGGCTTGCTAGCCCCATCAGGGAATCCGGGAATTTCTTGTAATGCCATATATGGTCATTACGATGCGTACAAGCGACACAATCTTCACAATAATTGTGACCATCATTGCAATCCATCACATTTGATTATGTGCAGGTCCCCCCTTTGGCAATGTGGGCAATCATTGTGGGGCATCACAATGCTCGCAACCGACATAATACAATATATTGAATTAGAGGGGCTGTATAACATGCCGTTGGCCGGGGGTATAGCGCTCTTTGCTCCTCAATCCAGTCCGATAAACTTAAAAGGGAGGCAAATGGAACGAAAACAAATATATTGCAAGTCTATAGTATCTAATCCTCGTCCACATGTAGCAAAATACACGAGTGGGTTGGGGGAATATAGAAAATGCCGAACACGCACCAATATATTATAGCCCACCGCGCATCCCAAACAACCCCCTTGAAGACACCAACCACAGAAAGAAAAGCTTGATGGGGAGTGCGTTTGCGGTAAGAGGAAAGTCTTGATGTCTTCGGGGTTCAGACGATGGCTTTTGGTCGTGCGACAGTGGGTATTGAAGTCTAAATTGCCAGGGAGTCTTGAGAGACCTTGAATCTTGGCTCGTCTTGACGACCTTGATATGGCCTTGACACGCATATGGCAAGTTGAAGCTGAAGCTACAGAGCAGGAAGGTTGATACTAGCAAGAGGATGAGGAAAGAGGCTTGCGGGAAGTTGGGAGGGATTTGGGAGGAAGCGACGAGGGAAGATGGGCAACGAAAGCAAAGAAGACGTTGACAATTTCTTGGTTCTTATCGCTTGGGAGACCGCGTGCCCATGCTGATGAACAATTGATGAAACACGGCGGAGAGATCCGTCGGAGCGGAGTTTCAAATGGACTTCGTGAAATTCCTCGCGGTCCTCCTGCGCCTCCTATTAGTGCACCCTGGGTAGCCCTGGGTGCGCTTCGAACGACAGACTTCATGCCAGCCGCCGCAGACTACTTATATCATGTTTCGGTATGCATCCAACCGTATTTTCATGTTTAGCACATGCCAATAATAACATTGTGACAAGTCGCAAAGCCGCCCCTGAGTTGGAGGGAAGCTGCAATCACGCACCAATTTTGTGGTACTCTTGTAGCACCTTTGTGAACTCGTCCCCAATAATAGCATTCTTCACAATATCATTGCAACATTGATGGCCAGATCGCAAGTCAATATATGCCGTTGCAATGGCGGATCAATGTTGCCGAAAGTTGTGATCTCCGCAACTTCAAATCTTATTTTCCCAGATTTCCTGATGCCGTTGCTAGCCGTCTCGAAGAGCCTAAACTTCACTTCTAGCCGCCTCGCTAGGCCTCGCCCACACCCTGCCTCGCTTTTGTGATGGCTAGCTGGGGGCTGAACGCAGTGACTGGTTCTCTCCTTGTGTTCCTCCGCCTCCAAGAAATCCCAGGGACCACGAAAATAAAGATCCTTGGGATGCATACGGCAAGAATTGGCTGCTCGGACGTCCCAATTGTGAGTCCACGATTTGGGAAATTTCAACGCCTTTGAAAAGTCGCCCCCAGATCCCAGTTCCGAGCGAAATCGACAGCGCGTGTATGAACAGGGTCTGTTTGAGAGGTTCGTCGTTACTGGGAACACGTTCCGATTCTTTCGTTCTCGCGGGACCAGAGGCCTCCCAACGATATGTGCCCTCGACGGTCGGTTTAAATGAGAGCTGGAATGTCGATGTTGTTTTAACCTCTTGGAATGCCGCCATACCCCATGATCGTGCCTTTTCCACCCCGGTGACAAGATATAAATCACCATTCGCAAGTCGACGTCCTCTGTAGCCGTTGATATGTCTGTACCAGCTTTCCGCATTTTCCGCCGTGTATCGTCGCATGTGTTCCATATTTTCGAGTTTTGCGAGGTGTGATCCGTGTGGGAGCGCCAAGACAGCTCCTTGCGGGGCATCGCAGTCGAATATGAAATTCAACCTCGTTGAATCACTACAACGATCAGTAGGTAAGCATCTGTTCGGAAATCCGCTGCACACATACCCAAAAGAAAGTTCAAGATCCCGCTTCTGGACAGAAGCGGTCGAAACATGATTTCCTGGCTCGAAATTCCGGTAGACTACGTCACTTGAAACGTAGCGCTTTAATGGGTAAAAACCTTCTGGAACGTTGTCCGCATTGATGGGATCGCCCGCATCGAGGTAAATATTGAAGAAAAAGTCGAATATTCCCTCTGGAGTGACCCTGCCGACATTGCCGATGGCGACGCCGTCCCTGCGATACTCTGGAGGAAGATTCCTCTGCGGGCCAGGGACGTAGAGGGGACGGCCACGACCTAGACGTTGCAATTGGCTGCAATAAATTTCGCTGTCGGTGTATTCGTCCCTTAGTGAGTCCAGTACTAGTAGGTTTTCTGGAATTTTCAGGCCTTCACTGTTTTCGTTGGGCAGGCTTGCAATTTCTGGGCCCTTCTTCGATAAAGAAGGATCCCTGAGAATTAAGATCAAACCCATTTAAAGCATTGACCAGAACAAAACTCACCATCTTCGTCCATTACAATACATCGATCACATATTTGGCGCAGCAAATTCAAGTTGGTTGGCACCGCAGATGGCTCATCATCCTTTGAGGGATAAGCCGTGGAATATGCACTTCAATCTTAAAACATACTCGCATAATATCACACCAGTCATCGTCATGGCTCATCACCACCGTCGCATTTGGAAACTGAACGGAATTTAATGCTGAGAAACATATCGGTGTCGGGAATACCTTTGCGAGAAGGTACTCGTTAATGACTTGTGATGGGTGGAAAATCTGAGGGAGTTTAATATCGTATTCTCCGGTCAATCGTAAGAACGTACCGACGGAGTTGCAGGAAATTCAGACACATTGACGCCATTCGGAGTCTCGCTTGCTCCTCTACACTGTTTCCCTCTTTGCGTCCCTCGGCCTCCAATAAGGCCCAATAACCACGAGGATACATTTCCTTGGGATGCAGATGGCACAAATTCACTGTTTGAGCGTCCCAATTCGGAATCCACGATTTGGCCAATTTCAGCACCCTTGAAAAGTTGGCCCCGGATCCCGTTGCCGGGCGAAATAGACAATCCGTGTACAAACAGAGTTTGATTGAGAGGGTAGTACTGGATAGCGACAGATCCCCAGGCCTTTGTCGTCGCGGAGCCTGAGGTCGTCCACCGATATCTGTCATCGGCAGCCAGTTCCAACGAGATTTGGAATGTCTCTGTCGTAACGTCCTGGAAGGAAGCCATACCCCAGGACTGCGATTTTTCAACAGCAGTAATGATATATAGACCGCCGTTGGAAAGTCCACGTCCTATGTCGTCGGTGATATATTTGAACAAACTCTCCGCATTGTTCGCTAGCGTATCGTCGCACGTGTTCTATATTTCGCAGCTTTGCGAAGTGCGATCCGTGTGGGAGTGCAAGGGCAGCTCCATGTGGGGTATTGCAGTCGAATACAAATGGCACCCTGGGCAATTATCTATCACAATCGGCAGGTCAGCCTCCGCTCAGAAATCCACGCTAGACGTACCCTGAGGAAGGTTTAAGATCCCGTTTCCGGACAGATGGCGTGGAAACATGAGTTCCTGCCTCGTATGTGAGGGAAATCATATCTCTGGGACGATAGCGCCCCAATGGGGAGAATCCTTCTGGAATATTGTTCACATTTATGGGATTATCGGCATCCAGATAAATGTTGAAGAAGAACTCGAGTATTCCTTCCGGTGTAACCATGCAGACATCACCGATGGCGACACCTTCCCTCTGGTACTCTTGAGGAAGATTTTCCTGAGGCTCAGGCACGTAGAGAGGAAATCCGCGACCGCGACGTAGCAACTGGCTGGAATAGCACCCGCTGTCAGTGTATACGGGCACATCGGATATACCCTGTGTGTTTCCAGTGGGTGTCTCGGGCTGAGGAATATCACGACAGATAGAATCGCCGCCCGCACGCAGTCCAAGTGATTGTTCGGTAACTGAGCAGGAATCAGTGAGCCTAGTTTGACGCTAGAAAAAGAGACTGACCCGCCGACGGTGTGGGCAAATTATTTACAGTCATATTGCCAAAGACGTTCGTGAATTGTGATCTGTCGATTCCGAAGCGATGTGCATTTTGAATGATGTGAGCACTGCCAGTGGCGATGAAGTGAATTCCTATGATCCTAGTGTGAAGAGATTGTACCTCCATGCTGGGCGAACACCCTCCATGGCCAGGATAGGTGGGTCGGGATCGTCCATGTCGCAGTTGATGGTGAAGAAAGAGGCCACGCACCGGTATTTGCAGCCGTTTCACAGCCTTGGGTGGACAATCCTGGGATATTTGAGGTAAAATCAGCTTCTGGAAGGGCAGCTGCGACAGTCCGGGAATATGTTGTATCAGCACGATAGCTACTCTGGGCCAATGTTAACTGGGGCGCGCCTTTTGGAAGGCACGTCGGAAATGAAGCGGCGCACAGAGAGTCAATAGAGAACGTCAGCTGGACACTGGGCGCCTAGTCAGGCAGCCTGGTATTACAGCGTGTTGAAAAGTCACAGTCACACGGACTTCGCAGCAAACACGGGGGATAAACAGATAATATTACAGGTGAAGTATCAGTCGTATATAAGGCAAAACAAAGCTGTAAAGGGCTGTAGCACAAGTCAGGAAAGGTGTACAAGGCTATCCAGAGGCTGTCTAAGGGCTGTAGACAATGCTGTAGATAAACAGCTCCATGGCTGTAGGGGCAACATCAGGAAAAACCTCCATTGCAAATTGTTCAGAAAATGGCACAAATTTTTAGAAAATTTGCAACGACTCCAATTGTCAACAATTGTCAAAGAATTCTGAGCAGATTGTTCGCAAATGTTGGGATTGATCCAATCACCGGCTGCACCGCTCGTAAAATTTGATTCTAACCCTATGCATGGCTCGGGAGTTTATCAAAGTACCCATGAATCATGCCCCCGTGTCGCTGAGGAGGCTGAATTCAGACTGAGTGGAATTCTGCACTTCTGATGTGCATCATCTTTTCACGAGGGGCCAACTGAGCCGGCCCTAATGTGTCAGGCGTAAGATCACCGCCGTGCGAGCTGCCACATGTGTTTCAAAGTGTGGTTTGTTTTGATCTCGTCACAACAACAGCAAATGTCTTTCTTCCTTTCCCCCCACCTCCCCTCTGCTCGCCGACTCCTCCTGCCTCCTCCATGACTTCTACTCACCTGTTTCGTGAACTCATGGCATAGACATGCTTGTAAATCATCTCAGAGGTGCTCACAGTGTGCACATTCAGTGGTCAAATGTCATGACATACTCATAGGCCCCAGGAACTTTGAGATCCTCCTCATGGAATCGGCACAGGGACCACTTCCCCAAGTACATCTTGACACCTGGGTGTGTTTTCGATTTTCCTAACTGTTCATATCACTTACGACAACACAGGAGGGTGTCATTTACTTGACCTTTCAGCAGGGTGCGTCGATTCCACGTCCACGCTGTCATTGAGTCTGCCATTGCGTCTGAGCTGCGTGACAGGATGTGTGATAATATCCCTCGCCTATCATTCGGCTGCTAACTCCTTTCCACAGGGCTGCCGATTCCACCGTCCACGCTGTCATTGAGTCTGCCATTGCATCTGAGCTGTGTGACAGGGTGCGTGATAATCTCCCCCGCCTGTTGCTCGGCTGCTAACTCATTTTGACCTGACACTTCATCTCGGACATCAGCGGCACGGTGCCCAGGTACGTGCTGTTGCCTCATCGTGTCTTGCCCGCCCCCTAACTCGTTTCAAAGGTGAGGCTGTTCCTCCATTGCTGCATCTGCACCCATACACCATTGAGAGCAGAAGTAATCCGGCCCATTAATTCATATGCTAGTACATTAGTTTCCTTGTACTCCATAGCTTTGAATTCAAGCTGCTTTTGTGTATCCCAGTGCGATGTTTGAAGCCATTCTACAATAATAATAAGCAATCAACACAAAATTTACACAGAATGGCAGAGAATGCACCACATTTGGTCGCAAATTGTTGTACAAATGGTACAATTTTTTAGGGACCTAAACAATTACACAATTTGCCAATTTTTGACAATTGTTCACAAATGTCGAGATCTTTCAACATTTGGATGAAATTAGTCACAAATGGCAATGGGGGTTTTTCCTGATGAACCCAAACACGGATAGGATGTGTGACAGGCCTATTTCAACACAGCGTCTGTCAAGCGTCTGTGTACCAAAAAGCATAGGGACTCCCTATGGGATTCGAGATGCCAGAAAATTTTAACGCGTACCCCAAATCCGGGGGAGGTATAAAAGACGTGGCTTTTAAGGGCCATTGCTGCGCATGGCAATACGAGTCCTACCCGTGGTCCGAAGCCAGTTTTGGGAATGGTCCTGGCCGAACAAGCGACTAACATTTCGGGAGACACGAAAATAATTCGGTCGTTTAACAGCGGTGACGAGGCTCGAGAGATCCTGGAAAATCCTGGTCACAAATCAACAAGGTAAGCACTGGAATACTGAAGCCTTTAGAGTAGCTTGCTAGATGCTTGTACCAGCATAGTCTCGAACAGCTGTGGATGCACGGGCAAGGGGCTACTAATGAAATCAACAGTCACCTTGATATGAATGCAGATACTTACCAACATTTGTACAGGCATAGTTTCGGCCTCTCGGAGCATCCGAGGGTGCTAAGTTCTGCTAAGAAAATCAACATGGCTGTCGAATATGATTATACGAAAGACTCTTTTAGAAGAATCTTACCAAAATTGATTGTAGGATCAGGGTTTCGGCCTTCAAGAGCAGCTTGGAGCATGCACAACATGCTAGCAGAACAGAAAACACAGTCAGCATCCGAATACCGAAGTTACAAGAAACTTACCAAATAAATTGTACGGCCATAATTTCAACCCCTCAGGTGCATACACGAAGTCCACTCTGGGCAGATTCCAGTTCTCGCCGCATCATGTCTAATTCCCGACCCAGTGCTTCCCTCCGCTTGTCGTGCTCCATCTCCACCTCAACAACCTTCTCCTTCCAGTGCTTTGCCTCTGCACATCTCCGCTCTAGCAGGCACAGCACGCACGCCAGATCCCACATCGGGTTTGCGATCAGCAGATACAGCTCCATTTTGTCTCCATCCTTCCTAGTGCTGTAATCACCGTTGTTGTCCGGGGTACCGGTGTCGGAGCCCTCCTCCTGCAGTGTGTTGAAGAGTGTGCCCCACTCCGCATTGTCGCGGGTTTTCTGTGCACCCGTGCCCGCTCGAGCACTGCCACGGAGTCGCGCTGGTTTATGGGTGACAGCTGAGCTCCGGAAACAATGCATTCGGTAAATGGTGTTGCCGAGGATGGCGACAACTGAATCTCTCGTGTTCTGGCATGGCTTGTGCGGCTTGCAGACCACAAACAAGGTGGGGGAGAGAAACGGGCCGGGCCTTGCCAGAAGCACGACGGTGTTTTGGGAGCTTGGAGGCTTGAAAGCGGAACAGAGAGCTTGCGAGGCGAAGACACTTGCGCAAAAGCACAGCCAGGAGCGCACATTAGGAGCCAGATTCTAACCTTAACTTCATTGTCTTGACCCACTGCACCGCGTTCGCGTGCGAAGTTATCCATCTTGTCTATCCACAAAATCTGTTTGATTATGTGTTGCGAGCTCTACCACCTCGGCCACCCCGTGCATCACGAGGCACTTCGAGCAAGAGCGGTGTCGGGTCTGGGAGGCAGAGGGGACGAAAGGTAGCCGCCCCGCTTACCTTGCTAGCTCCCTGCCGAAGCAAAGCATGTACCACCAATCAAGCTCGTCCATCGAGCGTTTCGAAATTCGGGTTGTAGAGAGAGGTGAGGACATGAGGAGTTGCTGGAGAGTGCACAGTGATTGTGTCTTGGTTTCGCTCAACGTTCTGGGCACCTACACGGCTATCCCGGGTTTCATCTGACGGGAAAAATATCCATTGGAATCCAATAGCAATTGATTGCCGAAAAGTCATTTTTCTGAGTCCCAGCCTTCTGGGGTGGTTCCAAAATTGTGGAAAGCCGGCGGAGGAGATTGATGACCCCTCGGTCAACAACCCGTGGCCATAAAAAACCATTGGATTCCAACGGTTATTTTTCCCGTCAAATTCCGATGAAAGCCGGGATAGCCGTGTACTACGAGCTGTACTAAATATAGGTTATGGTGGCAATACTATGGCAGTGCTGTGGCAGTGTTTCGACTGGGCTAGTCCTGATGGTGGCAGTGTTTCGGCCATGCTAGACCTGATGGATTGACGGTAAATACTATAAAAGGAGCGAACCGATCAGTCACTGGGTCAAAATTATGATCGTAAAGACGAAAATTTTGGCAGTAAAATAGATTAAGTAACGAGTCAAAAATTCCATTTTTAGGACTCGTAACAGGGGGTGTTAATTGTGTCTGGCGAAGCACCATAATTCCAGTGAGAAGGAACTCTAGTGGTTTTCAGTTTCTGTGTTGTAACAGAGAAAGATAGGAAAGATATTCTTTTCTCCTCACCCGAGATGGCTGCTGAGAGATACTCTTTCAGTGATCCTTTCATATGCTGGGGACAATGAATAAATTGATGTCCTTGGAAACAGATATTGATTGTAGCTGCTTTCGTAGCAGTTTTGTACCAAATGAACATATGAACATTTCACTAAATTGTATCTCGCTACGGATTTATATACTTTTGGATAGCATCTTCACTTGGGGGTGAGGCCGTGGCACTGCCCGGCAAAACTTCGTACTTATGTCCTTTTATCCTTTCAGCATGCTGAAAGTAACACTAGTGCGCTCAGTGCAGCAAGATACAAAGTGCTGGCGCGGAGCAATGCAATCAGCACATGCAACCTGCGTGCCCCACTGTTAATCGTGCATGCCGCACTGCTGTCTGCTGCCCGAGAATGTGCAAGTGGACATCGCACACACGGCCGGGCGGCCGCGCACGATAGTTGCGTCTTAAATGCGATGCACATGCCTGACTGGCCATCATCTGGACATATTTTCTTTATTTTTGAAACATCCAGAATCAACTATGGCTCGGAAAGAGTGCTACTTCAATGGAATATGTGCCCAAACCTGAGAATATGAAATCCAATTGCACATTGCAAGATGGGACAACAGTTTGCGGATTTTTCTAGGCCATGAATTACCTGCACAAAGGTTATACGGGATCCAGGGATGGAACTATGGCGCCCCAGATGCGGGGCCGGAGACCTGACAAGGCAGGCATACGTGGGACAGGGTGCCCATATCGGGGACGGGATTTTGATCCGAAATGACATTCCTCATTTTTGCGAACGCTTGGCAACTCCTTCCATGCTCAACCTTCTGCTATCCATGGAAGCCTGGAATTCATGCTCTATATTTGTTTCTGTCTTAATAGAGTCCGAATGGGACATTGCCGTCCATATATGACCGCGAGATATCGCGATGTAAATTGCACACAGTCCGAAAAACAACGGCACTGGATCTCATGCGTGGTCTTTCCATCACTGTCGGATTGCGTCAGAACTGGACTTCGATAGGGATTTTTTTGTTTGCTGGGTATGCGTTAGGGAAGTTGGAAAAATGGGAGCTTCCCTGACACAAAGACAGTGCATTGACCATTAATTATCCAACAGCCTCACCGACGCTCATCAGTTTAATTTTTAGCCCGTATGAAGGTTAAAGTGCTAGTGAGATGTATTGACCTGTGGTTGGTAGTTACAGAAATGCTATATTCCAGTTGACTGCAAGTCAATACTAGCCACCCAATGTCGATCAGCCAACCTATCTTTTGTCGGCTGGTTTCAATAAGTGGCAAGAACGTGCGATTTCCTCCGCCCCTCACTACCAGGGTCAATACAGACGGCCGAGGGGTCTTCACAGGCGCAGACCAGAGTAAGTTCGCACGTTGGTACCAAAGTGGGACCGGGGCGGTGGCATGTATGAGTGGGACACCGTGGATCAGATTGGCAGAAAACGGGTGGATCAGAATGAGATTTCGGGAAATCGTAGGAGTCGTAGGGCTTTGAAGACGTACACAGTGCATACTTTGCCGCTAAACGTTGCGAGGAGAATCTCATTCCGGCTTTCTTCTCCTCTCGCTTATTCTAGATTCTGTCTGTGGATCATGCAGATTTCTGAATAACACCAGCGGATGTAACTAGGGAGGTGTGTCAGTCTCAGTGAGGGCAACAGCTGATGGCGAAAGGATGCGAAAATTGTGTGCAGTGTATCGCAGCAGAAAAGTGGCAATGAAATACAAGCTAAATAAAATTGTATCAACATCATGGATCATATCATGTCAGTGGTACCCCAGCAAAATTCAAAGCCGATTCAGGAAAGCAAAAGGATGAAGAGAGCAGTGACACAGATATTTCAGATGGCCCAGGAACGGTGAAGGGAGAATCAGGGGAATCTTCTATCTGCCTGCAAGCATGAATTGAATAGACTGCCAGTAATGTATACTGCATAGGTAGTTTCCATGTCAGAGTCAGAGTCGTAGTTGAGAATGCAGTGTTCCCGGAGGCGAGTTCATTGGTTGTCTTTCACGCAGTACCACCGAAGATCCGACTTGATGCCCCGAGGGACTTTGTATGGAAAGCGTGGGCAGGGATGGGGCAAGGCAGAGGTGGCGAGGAACGGGTGCCATCAAAAGTAACTTATGAAAATTAACTTAGCCAGCAAAAATTTACTTTACTTTACTTATGGCAGGGTAAGTTAACTCCGCAAGTAAAGTAAAGTATAAGTACAAGTTAAGTGAGTGAAAGTAACTTGTAAGTTCCATCAAAGTAAGTTGTGCCATGTTTGCTCCGCCTAACTTTTGGCTAACTTTGGGCATTTCGGCGCATTTAAGACCTCTCTAGGCACGATCTGTGCAGTAGAAATGATATATTCGGGTGTAATAAACATGTGAGGCACAGTACTACCATTATTCGACCGTGCCCAAGGGAAAATCCCAAATCAAAACCCCTGTCTCCCAAACTTGTGTCTACATTCTTGATTCCCTCACTCTGAATCAATGGCTAACAATTCAGTGTGATGCTATTTAGATATGGTGGTTGCATCTCACTTTTGTGGACCCACTGGAAAGCGGGTGAGCATGCAGTTCAACATTTCATTACATGTAATTCGATAACGAGTACTAAGCTCTGAATAAATATAAACACTCAATAACGAGGGGAGTCCGAATATCGAGCAGTAAGTGAGGCCCCGGCCTCCCCCATTCTCAATGGATGTATCCCACTCCCCGTGAGGGATGCAAAACGAGCGTCGAGAAGTCACGTACATATCTTCCCAACAAGGTTCTCAGGGTGTTTAGAGAAAGTACTGAATGGAAATACATGATTAGGGTCCCCCAGGACACCGATTCCCCCCACTATGTGCCCCGATCGTGCGCAATGCACTCGTGCAGCGGAGATTGATGGCATAAGTGAACTTTTGGTGGGAATTGATGCCATCTGATGGGACAAGTTACTTTCTTTGATGGCACTTGGCAGGCAAGTTCGCTTAAGTTACGTGGGTGAACTTGAACAAACTTTAGTACTGTAAGCTTATGGTAAGTAGAACCAAGTTGCAATGGCCCCACTCAACTCATAGGAGAAGCTGAGTCAATTTACCGACCCGTAGAATACGTGGAATGAGCAAATTGAGCAAGAACACTGTGAAGTAAGGGAATTTGGGAATTCAAGGGAACAGCTTGGTCCCATGATTGCTGCAGAATGTACAAGTGCATTTGAAACGGTGCACAAGTGATGCAAGTGTATGTTCTAGGTTGAACGGGCTTGTGGGATAAATGTTTGCCTCAACAACGACGTCCAACACTAGAGAATTCAGACAAAGAACTGGGGTGATTTGCAGAGAGTGGGGGCCGCACCAAGCCACCATATTTTATAACCGGTCCACCCTGGACGGGGGCGTTGTTTGATTTGAATAATGTGTCCCTTGTTTAATATTCAGACTCGGAACTCAACCCAAGGAGGGCGAGAAACCAGCGGAAAGATCTATTTATATCACCTAAGTATTTACTCAAGTTGAAATGATTAGACATGCATTCTGATCCACACAGCTGCTACACTGCTAAATGGACTCACCTTCCATGGTCAAAGTTCGCGACTCTACTCCCCAAGAAGGATGCATGAACTTCAATGATGATGAAGAGTCTTTACCCCAAATATCATCAAGGGTGATGTAGAATACAGCATGTACCACTGAAACTTCCTCTGAACACACCAACAAGGATGATAGAACTCGGCACAATTAGGCGTGAGGTGGAGTTTGAAATAAGTTAAATTCAGCAGCCGTGGGAAAACTTAAGTAACTTGCGGCATCTCAAGCCGAAGGGGTAAGTAAAGTACAAGTTAGTTCAAATAAGTTACTTTTTGCACACTCCGAGGAACATGCTGTTAATGTACGGGCTGAGGCGAATTAACACTTAGATTGGCCATTGCACCATAATTTTGATAAAGGCTGACTGTTGCACCATGCCGGATCTAGAAATTTAATTACAGGTTGACCGTTACACCGTACCGGGTCTGGAAATTTAACTAGAGGTTAACCATTACACCAAGTCGATGGAGCATGAACGGATGGGAGCGCAAAGGTGGGCGCAACATCAGATTTGAATGCCGTTACAGAGACAGACTACCTGATGAAAAAGAGCATGGGCCGACGCGCTGAAGGAGGTTGAAAAAATAAGCCGAAATTTTTAAATTGCCTAAAGAGCGGTTCGAACCTCTCCCGATGAGGCAACAGATTACTCAAGCAAAACATAGCCACTATTAAGCCACAAGATTTGAAGAGAATTTAGAACACTGCCACTATGCGTGCTTCAGCACTGCCACTAATACTGATAGCACAGCCACTTAATCCGTTACACGCTTAAACGGGGGACATTTTTCAACTAGCTGGCGAAAACCTCATTTCGATTGATCAAAAATGATAGTACATAAGTACTCGTAATAAAATACCGAGGTTGCTCCTGGTGCCTGAAATATCCGGAGGTATGCTCTCTCCGGACGCGAATAACTCGTCCGGTGATATGGCCATGGCGAAGGTACCAGGGCACTTCCGGTGAAAGTGAATTGCGGAAAATGCCAGCAGACGGATGGAATGGATAACGATTACTGTTGGTGCCTACAGGAGAACTATGGCCCCTTTATAGCGAGTTCAAGTTGGAACACTTATGCGCGGTCACGGAATTCGTCCTTGAAAGGAAATAAATGATGTAAATACAACGTCGAGATTTTCAATGCAGGTACAAAACCCACTATCAATAGATAGCGGGAATTTCGGTGGTGCTGCTTATAGATCCACCTGCGAATGGAACCGAATCTGGCGTAAAAAAGGCGGCACTGACCAGCGCACTCGTCTCTGAGATTTTTATCATAATTCGTTTCCTGCCAACCACCATGTCCCTTCTGTCCACCACAGATAGGACTGCTCTCACCGGTTATTCTCATTCGAATCTGCCATAAATGGAGGGAAATTGCTCTGTCCACCCTCCGGCTCTGGCGGGCTATATCCCCCCGTTACGTGGTAGGCGACAAGGACCCGGATATTATTTCAAGTTAACGTTGATGCGCTCCAGAGCTGGCTTTCCAGGCCTGGCAGTTCACCCATATCCATACGAATAGAAGAGGAAAAAGACGGTTGGTGGGATAATATCCACTTCCGCCATTGTTCTCCGCCGTGCGCGCCGGGAATCCTAAGAACTCGTAGGGAGCGTAGAACATCGACTGCGAATGGATTATATTTAAAAATAACCCAGAAGACCGTTCGCCGACGATCTTGACAAGTTGACAGTAACGGCCAGATATATTGTTCAATGAATTCGCTTGGAGTTCGCCCCCTCGGAACTTCCACCTCGGAGTCGGAAGGAGATACTTCAAGCCAGGGCAAAGCCAGGGACACTCTTGTCGTTCCAACCGCCAGGTACGAGCCATATGACCGGCCCCACTGGCAGTTAGAAAAAAGGACGCGTATGAGGAGGCACTGTGCCCTCGCCTGTAACCGGGCGCGTAAGGTAAATGGATTGCATTGCACAGAGGGGGTAAGTACGCAAGTCCGAGTCAAGAACAGGTCACAAACACTTAGGGCTGCCGCCCGTTGCCGTTGCCACGGGTCGACGGCACCCGTCGAACGGGTGCCGTGCCCGTTCCGTCAGCCATTTTCAGTCGACCACGACGGCACGGCCACGGCACGGGTAGGACCCGTATTTACCCGTCGAAAAACGGCCGTCGCGGCCGTGTTGACGGGTCCCAACGGGTACTAAAAATATTAATTAAATAGATCCGGATGCTTCCGTCTGCCTCTTGTCTGCCTCTGCGAGCTATCCCTTATCACTAGCCATCAATTAAGTGTTCCGCCGGTGGCGATCACTTCAATTAGATGGTGGATCCATTTCGCTCACCACTGTACTTGTTAGTGTGCACCGCTGAACACGCATCCACACACCATTCCCTTCTCTGCTCAGTCTGCTACCCTTTCTCTGCTATATACTTCAGCCAATTTTAAAATTGGCCTGCTCGCACCTCATAGCACCACCGCTGTTCCTAGCATTGCAGGGCATCAATGAAATTACTTGCTCACCTTGTGCACCCCACCTGGATTTTCATGCGCAAATATCATCTGCTCACCTTAGCTGCCTTGCTCCATGGCCCTAACATATCTTTCCTAATACTTTTAAGCCCAGGCACCCGCAAGAAAACTCTGGGAATGGCTGTTTTGCGCAAGACACCGCGTTATTCGGCTTATAACTGTGTATATTGCCTATATCAATCTCCCAGTTTCCTTTGAGGACCTGCGCAATCATGGAAGTGACCCGCTTGAATGTTCGGATGGCCTGCCTCTGTGATCCTGTTATGTGGTGGGTTGTATGCAAGGCACAATTCCCTAATTTGTTCTGCCTCGCTCGCGATATCCTCACAATTCCTGGTGTGTCCGTAAATTCAATATCCACTCCTAGCCTAATTATTTTCAGGGTCTACTGTTGCGGTCGAGCGCATTTTTTCTGGTGGCCATGACACAATCTCGCTGCGATGTGCCAGTCTTAAGCCCGAGACCATCAGAATATTGATGTTAGTCAAACAGTGTCTGCGCCTCACTCGAAGCGCGGTGCAGGAGATCTTAGGGTAGCCATGGAGGTAGCTACAGGTTCAAAGTAGCTGTTCGTATGCTCTAAAGGCATTTTTGTCGGCCGTTAATAGCCGTGATACCGTTAACAGCCGTGCCGTCGACCGTGCCGTCCCGTCAGACATCTGGAAGTGGTCTCAACGGGCCGTGCAGTGACGGGCCGTGCCCGTCGGAGACCCGTCGAATCGACGGCCGTTGCCGTCACGGGCACGGGTGGCAGCCCTACAAACACTGTCACATCGTGATACAAGTAGATACTTCCCGGGCCGATGAACCGGCATATCTCCAAGCCGACATCAGCCCGACTCCGGGTACAGATCCGCCGGCCGTGCGGAATTTGCAGTGCAAAAATGTTCGCGGAATTCTAAAGCTTCAACTCGAAGCGTTTAGACGCCGCAACGACGAAAATTTCGGTGATCACGAGATTGTCGAGAGCTCAGCTTGTTTTGTTCTAAATTTGGTTTCGGCACAGTGGAGTCTGTCTCTATTGCGGCCCTGGGGCCTGTACCTCTGTCCACTGTCACGCGTGCCGTTGAACTTATGGTTCTTGGAAATCTTTTTGGCCTAGGCGAAAGTTGAAACCATTTCATTGCCAGTCGGAGGCGGCAGCAACTCCAGGTATAAAGGCACTCCTAATAACTGCGGAATTATCCTCATTCCTCACCCTCTTTACCTCCCCGCATTTCTCCTGCTCTAAAATCTCCCCTCGATAGAAATATGGGCTCTGCAATTTCCGCTGTTCGTGAGCAAGCACAAGCCGGTGATGACGCTGCGAAGAAAAAAATGAAGGAGCAACTTGATTTTCTGGTCAAGGCAGTAGACGCAAAGCTAGACGGCTACCAAGGCGAGCTTGATGCGTCAGTCCTCCCCGCTATAATTGGTATCTCAGGTTGACTAAATGCACATCATAGTGGATTTTCTGACCCCACATCCATCCAGAAGCGTCAGGTCCCCGGTATCCGAGCCATGCGTTGGAGTCGGGAGTACAGGGTGGACGTCTTCAAACAGGTTCGCTTTCTCCAAATATGTCACAGAAATGAACTCACGTCTGAATTTTTGCAGGCGAATGACCAAATTGGTGCGGCAGTTGACTCGTTCTTTGGTGCTGCGGAGGAAGGTGCAGACGTCCGCAAGAGTGTCATCTCTGGCTTCAAAGTAAGATCATTGTCTCCATCACAATTTTCTTCTTACTCACTATCTCGTCTTGCTATGTAGTCGGTGGTGAAGGCAGGCCTGGATGTTTTCCTCGGCAATGGAGAAGCTGGTGAACAGGAAGACCAGAAGTTCTTCGTCTTCATGCAGCATAACGCCCTCGTTCGCATTGATATTAAAGTGAGACTCATCTAAGCGGCTGATGAAGTTCTGACGGAGATTTTGAAGATGTGGAGGTACAACTTCTCGGGGAAGGGCGTGATGTCCGAACATGAGAATGGTGAGCCTTGATACCGTGACCGCATTTATGAGAATCTCGCTAACATAACTCCCAGTCTTCGGCAGTGAGTCTTTCACATCAGACCATCATACATTGCTGACCGTCATATTCAGGTGTGATGTGCCTTTCCGTGGTGGACCATATGGCGCTCAAGCTCGATGAGATGGTCTTCCTTCTCTCAGAGTATGCTGGGGACGACACCACCACGGTCGAACTTTATGTTGACAAGCTGGTCTCGCTGTGGCGCAAGGTAATGTACATTCCGACGAATGAAGACCGCAACCGCGAACCACCACGCCTCTTTGGTGGCATGGCTGCCCTTGCTGCACCCGCGCCTGCCGCTGCTGTGTGAGGATGCTAAGAAGAGCGCAATAAGCTTATTCCCTGTATCAAAGTGGTGTCTTTGTCCGGTAGTCTAGATTTTGTTGAGCTCCTAATTTTTAAACTCCTTTGCAATGGTGCAGAGTGAATGGAATGGCATCTAGGCACTCTGGATTGGGTTGAAGATTTCAAAGGGTGCCAAGGGGGAATCTTGGAGAGATAAATATGTAGGTACAACCACTCACCTGCCTGGTCGACAAGACCACACTTGAAGGAGGTGAAGGCAAGTCAATCGCCCATTTTTGCGCGAATGCACACCGATGAGAGTCGAAGAAGTGTAGAAGAAGCCTAGATGACGCATGAGGCTGAAAAATCCACACTGGGGAGCACGATGGAAAAAGAGTTCCACGTTTGGTCGACGTTAAAGGCAAGTGGCAGGAGTCCGGGCCGCAGATGATGGCATCAGCTTGGGCTTGTTTGAGCGCACCAAAGTAGCTTGCGGAAGCGGTGCAGGGTCTTGTAACCCATGAAGGGATGTGGCAGTGAGGCGCATCACCGGATTTTAGCCGGTTTCATCCAGCAGTTCGGAATAAGGACCGCATTTGTTGCCACTTCTGCCGCTCCATGGTTCCTCCCTTATTCATGGAAACTGGGATAAAATCTCTCTTCAGTCCGACACCTTGTCCTCGATGTTGGCTGCCTCGTGTGTATTCTTGGCTTTACTTGTGCTCACAAACTTCACCTGAACAATTTATGTGAGCCAAAGTTTGCAACCAAAAATCAACTCCGAGAAGGCTGCCTCGAGTGCACCATTCCACTGGAACGGTTTCAGGTGATATTGACTGGGCCAACACACCTCGATGGTCGTGCAAACACTTGTGAACTCCGAAGGACAACAAACGAACACAACATACTTCCTGCATATTGTGCATGTGATCCAACAATGGTGATGACTCGGGACCCTTGAGATGCTGCTTGGCTCCGTGTGCTCGATACACCAATGAATGTTGATGTGGAAGTCTTTATTCGTCTCTCGCATCATGTGCATGCGGGTATTGTCCCTTGAGTGGTTTACACCGCTGCCATCTTTTGATTGTGTCTTGAGTATGTCCCCGAGTTTGCTGTGCTAATTTCTTTCGTCTTTCAGCGTTCCTTTGGATCTACGGCGGCGAGCTGGACATTTCGACCGAAACCTGCGACCGTGAGCTCATCCGGAGGAATTCTGAGAGGCCCAGGGGCAATGGTGTATATAGTGCTTGTACACCGGGGGAATCCCTGGAACCGGCGTTCATGAGTTGGACCGTGCCGTGTAATGCTACCTACCTACCTACCTACCATTGCATCAGCATCAAGGCAGCTGATTGACTCCGACCCGTGTATTGCTCTGTAACAACCAGCAGTTTCGTGCGTTTCAAATACAACACTGTTTAAGCACGGGCTCGATTCATTTGATGTTCTACAAGTCATGTTCAATCACCACACAAGTAGCTAGCACTGCATACACTTTCACCGGCATCTGATCTTCATAGCTGTCGCATCTATATAAGCACACCTGGACTTTATCCCTGACCTTCAAATCCGAAATCCTGGACTGTAGGCTGTAAGTTTGGACATGGATGTATGTGGTAACTCAGACCTGGCATAAGTAGCTATGTTGCATGGTGATGAATTTGATGCATGGGTTAGCCGCAGACGGGAAATGCAGTATCGGACTGAACAAGTGATCTGTGGTCCAACTGTCAGCTAACACATAGTGTCCAGTGCCCACCTGCAACAATATTAAGAACACTCCGACGAGAACACAATCACTCACATTATGGGGGTCCAGCTCTTTAACCACGAGTTGATTTAGAGTGTCAGCTTGCATAATATGCAACACATTTTCCATCGTGCTTCTGGCAGGAGATAGCAGGAAAATGGTGAAGGGGCTGAATAATGAGTTAGCCAGTAGTAGTGCGATAAGCAGTTGGACTCACGGTGCCTTCGGAACTCACGCTCTTGAACTGGATACCTGCAATTTGCCCACTAATCCAAACACACTGTGCATTGGACTGAGGATGATATTGAAAGCAGCTGCTGGCCAAGTCGGAAAATAGAAAGCGAGGTTCGAGTGCTTGGCATAGTTGGGATAGTAGGACCATTGTGTGTTGGTGCTCAAATGCCAGGCTTTATACGGCCTCGATAGGTTCATCAATAGGTTGAGGGGCTGTTGAGATAGGATCATTCCACTTTTGAGTTGATCGAGACCGTGAAGAGTAAATTCAGGGCAGATTAGTATTATACTCAAAGTAACAGACATTGGCTTTCAACCGGGTTTGAAGCGAGTTGTATACATTTGTGAGTGCTCTCGTCGTCCGACCTGAACAATGTCGTCAGGTTGATTCACGAGACGTTACTGAGTGCTTGTTTACTATTCCCGAAGTAGATCATGCCAGCGACACAGGGAGATTGCATTTGAAATACAGTCGACGTTAGGCCCCTTTGGCCACCTTGTTTATCTGTCGCTGAGTCAATAGCAATGGCACGGGATCCTGACGCGTGGGTAAGACATGTGCTAATATATACAAATAATGTGTACGCACGCCTTGGACTGCCGATTTCCATGTCTATGCTCTAGAGCCATTTTTGATGCCATGCAAGTTGTCGGGCACCTTCTCGGGCTCGTCGATTGATCGGGATTCTTTTCCAACTTGAACTACAACCACCACCAGGTAAGTTAAACACCGTAATTAGTATGATAGAGTCACACACAGAGTGGGCCCCCAGATGTCCAATGCCCTCTCGCATTATAGACAATTGTCATCGCATGCTGAAGTCGCTAGAGACTTTCGACAACTGTAGGTTTATTCTCATGATGCGGTCAATGATCACCGGATCAGCAGCCCGAGTTGTGTTTATGCGTTCAAGCTGTCGACCATAGGCCATTGTGGTGGTTTAGCTAGCCATCAGTTGTGCTACCCAGTATAGATACTCTGGTAGGTAGGTAGGTAGCATTACACAGCATGGTCCGAATAGAAAACACCGGTCCCAAGGATTATCCCTGCATACAAGCACAGCTACTATATCTGTAGAATATGCCTTCGCCCCTGGACCTCTGCACACCACACGAGGCAAGCTCATAGAACCCATGGTTTCCCATGCCCCAGTGCAGACTCCACCCAGTGTACAGAAGCAAATTGGTGTTAGCAATCTTCAGATTGCTGAGTAAACAACTACAGCTAGCACATCACAGATAATGGGTATTATTCAGAGGCATCGGTTGGAGATCATAGATGTAGATCTTAGGGACATTCAGCGATGATTCAAAATGGGGTGGTCCCCATAAATTGGAAATGTCCCTGTGGAATGGCATAAATTGTGTGGAAGTACCCCCCAATTAGTAGTGAAATAACTTACTTATGATGACTCTAGACTCGAGATTAGAGAATACCATGAATATATATTCGTGAATATGAATATTCACCGAAACCTTGAAACTGATATTCGCATTCGTACGAGTATTGATGGCAATTATTCGTTGCTTAGTAAGCAATATTCACGAATATTTTGTAAATATCAACTATTCAGATTCAACGATATGAAATATTCACTATTTGCAAATTATTCATGAGTAAATCATCTAATCAACACCATCATCAGCAATTACAATGACCTTTGGTGCTGACTGCCCCTCGGCTGGAACATCAGCTTTCCTCTTCTTTTTCCATGACCAGCCCTCAATGAGTTGGGCTTCAAACTCCTTGGCTGCAATAAGATCTGGGTTGCCTGCCCATTGACCAACCATAACAGCAGCATGTGCAGAATCCTCGGACAGTTGATTGTGCAGCTTTGAAACAGTACGCCCTGAGAAGGAGAGCAGTCTCTCAGCATCAACAAAGGTTGCTATACAACAATACGAGTGCAAAGCATGAGAGGGAAGACATTATCTTACCAGGTGCAGACAAATAATCAAGACACATTTGTGCAAATGCTTCACCTTCCAAATTTTGCCCTGCTTTTGCCGCTTCACGCTGCCTGGAATGATGTCCAATCAGGTCATTTTCGTAGGGAAGTGCCGGGGATGCAAGCCATGCTTCAAGAGCATCAGCTGCCGAAGGGTCTGTTTGCCTGTCGTCAACCATGACTTCAAACTGATTTTAGAATGCAAAAAAAGGTATTAGAGTCGGAAGGACACAAGAAAGCAGGCATACACGAGAGCCAGGTTGAGTTTGGGATGTGCTTGCTACAGCAGATGGACCAGTGTTCCACGCAGCTGATGTTGGCTTATAATGTGAAGTCCAGGCATGACGTAGAAGTCGGAGAGCTTCATCAATCCATGACTCAAATGTCAAATGCTGGGCGGAGAAATATTGAGAAATCTCCGAAGAATGTACCACAAATGTAAACTGCAGGCTTCTGCAGCATGCTGAGCTCAGGGTAACTGTGTTCAGTGATAGTTAGCATGTCTTACCATATTGGGAATAGCCCCTAACAACTTTCTTTATCTTATCCTTACTTCCTCATGTCACACATTCCGTTGCCGTTCTCTCATCACAACCTGTAACTAGGCCGTCCCCGCGGTGATTAACTGATGAATATTCAACGAATATTCAGAGGTCTTGGGGACCATATTCGCATTCGTGCGAATAGCACTGCCACAGCCATTCACGAATATAAGTATTTGTTATTCGCGAATGTATACTCGCGAATATTCGCGATATCTGTTATTCGTGGTATTCTCTACTTGAGATCATAGGGCTACCAGCTCGTATTGAGGCAGTGAAGCTGCCTATTGTTCTCCGAAGCTTACTTTGGCCTGAAAGAAATCCCGTTCCATTCTGGTGGAATGTGTGTTGAGCTTTTGTGCTCAGTTCCCACCTTCGTGCTGGACCCATCTGGTGAGGAATAAGAGAAATCAAAGCAGAAAAAAAGCACAGGAGACTCCTTGAATATGTTCGCTCTTTTAGCTGAAGATGGTCAGCACTGATTTTAGTTCAATACTTGTCCCCGAGTCACTGCCATTCAGAGACTTTCTCGGGTGAAATTCTGATCAAGGCAAGCTCTCTAAGGATGCGTTGAATTCATTCTGGTCTCGTTCAACTACGAGGCCAATTTACCTCCGATTAATTTAACCATGCCAATTGGTGTTGATGGCAATCGTTGAAGATCCGCGAATCGGCACAACATTCGCTTGAACATCGTATAAAGCTTTGATTGAACACATAACTGGCACTGTTCGATTGAGCTGTGAACAGACAGCCACCCTGCTCCTCAAATATACAGGTGAGGAGTATTCATGGAAATTTCGGAAGAGAATGAGCGGACGGAGCGTTGCGGTGCATCACCGTGCATGCAAAATTTAACACGCTTATGTAGTTCAATTTAACATTAGGGATCTTGAACGTTTGTCATTTCAATCGAAGGCCAATAAAACACGAGGCACGCCCGGGAAAGGTTGTTTTTGGCAGTGACCCGCCCCGAGGTACATGATTGCAGCATCTTCCTTCGTGGTCAACGAAGGATCATAGCCAGCCACTAGTCACCGATTATTTTGTAGCCATCAATTGCATCGAGTTCTGTGACATGAGATGGGGAGTCGCAGATAAAAGAGGCTCTAAGACTAACGAGGAAATGCACCGATGCTTCCTGAGGAATGCAGTAGTTGAAGGGCATAGGTTTAACCCAGAATTACTTACTGATAGAAGAATCAAGAGGATAAGGCGGCAATTTCTTGAGCTGGATGGAATGGAGGAGCAATGTACCCCAAAATAATTAGACAAAGCTGCAGTGCACCAGTCGGGGAATTAAATTTGGAGGACAGAAACAGGCAGTGCTTTGCGAGATCTGAGTTGAGTTGGCTCGCGTGGTAGCTCGCATGATACGACTTAAATCACGGTCAGCATAGAATCCAACCTACAATTACTCGTCCACAATGGGACTCGGAGTCAAAGAATAAAACCGAGGCGCACCAAACCAAATGGCTTCGCAGCGCTGCCCATGCCGGAGATTAAACTCCATCATTCTTGTATGCAAGTTGATACTATATGCAGGGGCGCTAAGGGAGACTATTAGGGGAAATATGTTGCGTAAAATGAAGCAGCTAAGGGGCTGCATGGTATAACAGTAACCAGCACCCTGGTCTCTGAGTAAATCGGAGATCGCCGGGCCTTGCTAAGGTCATGGGCTCAAACCCCGGTGAAGCCGTCCCAGGAGGGTTCTAGTGGGTATTACCAATTTAGTTTGGTCGAGTCCCACACTGTTCGACATTTGCCGTTCGTGCGTAAAAGCATTCCCGCCTTTTGCAGCAGGGTCACATGTCCCCTACGTTCTTTGCGGACCCGAGGGGCTAATCCATTATTAGTTGCCAAAGGTCATAACAAACGCACCTCCAAAAAAAAAAAAAAAAGAAAAGAAAAACCATGAAGCAGCTACATACCAAATGCGCAGGTCACCTAGAATGGCCCGTCAAACTTGAGGTAACTGCAGCAGCGTGAATCTCGCTCAAATTCAGATGCAGGTAAATTGAATAAATTGCAACCCCGCACTTCAACGCCACCAATCTGGGATTCAGTCGATCACGAGAATGATGTGGCATTACAGAATGGACGATCCACCTGCTGTGCTTCAATATCAAACAGGGGACTCAGAGGTGCTGGTGCCCCTGGCACAAATAAACATACATATTCTTTTACCGTCGCAGGATCTGCGCAAGAGGGCGGATGCACTGAAGGAACATGAAGAATTGATGCGGGAGAAATTCGGACTGGGTATAGATGGCCAGGAAGAAGGCAGGAGCAGGGAGAGATAGAGAATCTAGAGGTAAGAGGCAAGAGGAATGAGACCTGGCGCGGCAAGATGAGCGAGCGGTGGACCGAGGTAGGGATCCCAACTGTACCGTATACTTACGGTTACAGTTACGGTTTATGGTCATACCGCACCGTACCGTATAGGCCTCGGGCCGCTATATCAAGTTTACGGTGTTATACGGGTTGTTGAAAACACAGCGCAGAACTGACGAGAGCGGAATTGGGTGCCGAAGACAGCTACAGGGAAGTGAGAAAGTAACAGATCCAACCTCTCTGATAACACTCAACTTCACGCAGTAGAGTTCAACGTTCCGTATACGGTTTTTTACGGTCCTGGAACCATACCATATCCGTACCGTATAGCCCCGAAATGGGATCCGTAAAGCCCGTAATATATACGGCCGTAACCGTATACGCTAGGTCACCGAGGATGGATCGCATATGGGTCGCAAAGGGAGACACAGGGGAGCGCAGAGAAAGAAGCAGCAGAGGAGAATAGGAGAGGACACCGCGCGCGGCACATATGCAATGAGTGTGACATGCGACAAATGAACAATGAAATAAAGAATGGGCGAGGCGGTGCGACAGGAAGGATGGCTGGCTTGCAGGTGGCAAGGGACCAAGATTCACGCTACTCATTAAACAGAAACAAGATCTGCCGTCGCTTCGCTCTGGCGTCACTTCGCAAAAAAAAAAAAGGTGATCATTTTGGGCCTTGCAAAACCAAGTCTCTCGGAGTTGTGTAGAAGCATGGGGGTCAACAAGTCTCAGGTGGGTGTTGTTTTTATTCTGGATCGGTACATGCATTTACATTTACATGGAGGCTCAGCACGCCGATGCGGGCTCAAGTTGATGCATAAGTAGTCGAGTTTCAGACTATCACGAAGGTGATAGTATACCATTCCCATGTTGCGAGCTCTGCAACTGTGAGTCGCGAGCTCACTGGTGTGCAAGGCTCCTAGCGGCGGTGCCCAGTCTTTGTGCCTGGGGTCAAAGAAGTACGGTTAGACTCTGACTGCGAAGAATTCGCCGATCCGGAGATCGTGAATGGGACTGGGCATGGATCAGGCGTCGATTGCTGAGGATGATGGAGCGGGAGATGTACAATTTTCACTTCTTACTTTTCGTTGGTGGAATTCGGTGTTTAAAAAGAACAGTGAGCGAAACTGGAGCGGGTTTGGACGCACCATACATAGTCTCCGGCGTTGCTACGGGTGCCCTGACCGCACGACAGTCGGCGTCCCGGAAGTGGTAACCGAGCCCTATAACACAGTATGTCAGATGGAATGAGCAAAAGGAGACTGGGGAGCGGGCACAAAGTAAATTGCTACAGCCGATGTGCGGTTTTCGTTCCCCTGGGCAAGCATGCTTGCAACAGTTAGAGTGGAGAGGCAGGCATCTAAGCTGCTTCATGCGGTGTGGTGCATGCTAAATTATACGTAGCTGCACAGTAATTGCAGGCGATGCGGATGCACAGCGGGAGTCATTGGGCGCGACAAAAAGAAGAAAGGGCACACATTGAAAGGGGGGTCAACGATCCTCAACGAGCTTCTGCTCGCAAGGGTGACGGTGTGGAATACGACCGGCGGCAGTGGAGCTCGCTTGAAAATTGTTAGTCAACGATAGCGCAAAAGATCGAAGGCATACCTTGGTCGACCCACATGCTATCACTGCGTTCAGCCATGACGTAGACATCGATGGTCTAGCCCGTCGGAGGGCCCTAGACCGGATCAAATCAAGGTCTAGGCCTTGATTTGATCCGGTCTAGGGCCCTCCGACGGGCTAGACCATCGATGTCTACGTCATGGCTGAACGCAGTGTATGTTGCACATGGACGAAGCCTGGGGATTAGATGAGTGCTCGAGAAAAATAGGTGACTCGGAAGCGCACGAGCTGGATTTCAATAAGCGTGTGTCAGACCTTCCTGTTGGAAAGCCGAATGGAGTGCAGGGGATGAGATTCTGGATTGAAGAGAACTAAAGACTGAGGAGATGACCATTGAACAGGTTGGACGGACCGTAGTGAGATGCTAATCGTGAGCAAACACTGGGTCGTGACTCGTCGATCCTCTTTGACGAGGCTAGTTTTACCTGTGAGATATCAATGGTAATCGAATGAGTGATGGGACCCGACGTACTGACTCTAGACGGCTGGGACAACTTCTTGCTATACCAAAAATGAGAGCGCTGTTGGCGGGAGGGTTAGGATCTCACCGGGTGAGCACCGAGTGGCTTGACAGCGTTCTGGGCCCCGGAGCCTGCCTGTTTCGATCGCTGGCTAGCAATCCTACCGCTGCGAGGAAATTAGCACATACATCTGGTGCTTCGGATCCTTGAAATCTTGAGCGCTGGTCCAATTGAACCCAAACTCAAAAAACAGCGATCAGCCTGATATTCACAGATGGGAAAAGCACATCGAATGAGGGGTACGCGGTGGATGGTGGGTGGTGGAGTGAAGAAAGGAAGGAGAGACACAAGGATGTCGTAGGTGGATATTGAACGGATGCTCCACTGAACATGCGGTTGAATAACACGTAATCAGTAAGTGCCTAAAGCTACTTTGTGATCTCTCAAAATAAACATGGAAAGCCGCTCGCCAAATCGGCTCATGCACGTTTCGGAGACCATGCCGAATTGAGGACCCGCAGACAGCGGGAGGTGCAATCAGTCTTGAAGGCAATACGGCTCGCGGGACGGATATTCTGGGACTACCAAAGGGAGATGGCGAAGATGAACGTGGCGATGAAGACAAGGGGGAAAAAGGAAAGGGAAATCTACAATTATATGATACGGCCCATCGAGGCGGCTCTCGTCGACCTTAGCGTACTTTTATGCGGAGGTGGTGACCAAAATTGTAAATATTGTAAACAACGCAGCATGTATTACGAGCAGCGCTTCAGTAACGAGCGCCGCAAAGGGAATCGCACCGCCGTGAGGAACCAAGAGCTGGATGAAATTTTCTCCGTGCTTACTGCGGAGTTATCCAATATTCGAGACATCTCTACGGCCTTTGCCGACGCCCTCCGCACTCGATTGAGGGAAACTGCAGCCGAATTAGATCTCACACGAAAGACGTTGGAGAACGGTCATGCACGGAACGCCGATTTGACACGAACTCGTGCAGCCCTCTCAAAACGAGTCTCTCGCATCCCGGGTCGTATTGAGGCCAGCGTCGCAAAGCTCTCATCACAGTCTATCAAGGAGCGCGGTATTATCCCCACAGAGATGCGTGCATGTGTCCGAGACCTCGTCGCGATCGGGGCGCCTTTGGAAGGTGTTGGAAAAATCATCCATGCCGTCGCCAAGGGCTTGAACATCTAGATTGCGGATAATATCAGCACTCGAAGCGCTGGCCGGATCGTTCTCGAGGGAGATGTTTCAGCACAGCTCCAAATTGTGGACGCCGTGAAGAATGCCAATGTTTGTACTTACTTCCAAATCGATGTCCGATGGCTGACATAAACCGGCTAGACTTTACCACCAGCGGTGACGGCACATCGCACAAGCATCTCAATTACGAGTCGCGTTTCATTGACGTTAATCAGAAGCTCCTCGCCGTCGGCCTTACACAAGCTCCGAATCACACAAGCGAAGAGCAGCTGGCTGGCTGGCAAAACATTGTCGATGAAATGTACGAAATATACAATGCCAGTCCTCTCGGCAAGCTGCACCCCGAGGATCCACGCAGTTTCTTTGTTAAAGCCACTGGCATGATGACCGACGACTCAGCCGACCAGGAGAAGCTCCGTGCCTTGTTTTTGGCCCTTAAACAACGCATGGATCGGGAAGTCCGGGGCGATCGGGCATTATTGCATCTTACCACCCCAAAGCTCCTCGACGCGATCTACGACCTCACTGGCCAGAAAATCGAAGCCAGGGGGGGATGGCAGCGTGGGACGCGCTACCGGCGACTGAGAGGGACCGTATCAACGGTTCTTTTCATGCGGAGCTTTGTCAACGCTACAGTCAAGAGGTGTTCGATAAATTACCCCAGGTGGAACAAGAGGAGGCAGATTTCTTCCTTGGTGGCGGCTGCTGCACAAAGACTTGAATGCGCACAGAGGTTAGTTCCCTTTTCTTTTCTTCAATACTTAGTTGCGTGGTTAACTGGATGCGTAGAAGGTGTTGATCGGATAATGGCATCGTGGGCCAAGAACGGATTTCAGCAACCCGTTCTTCTCATGAACAAAGACAACGAAGCAGCCGCCAGTTCCGGATCGGCAGTCACAAAGGAGCGTGCTGAGAAGGTCTCAACTTGCTGTGGTGTGAAGCTTGCGAGCTCATAGGTATGATCAACAATAAGGACGACAAGAAAGGGATGCAGGACAGTCACGGCATCTATTTTAACGCCCACGAACATATCGGGTATGCGATTCACTTTCCAGACACCAGCAACATCCGATATCAGTGCTTTTCTGAAGGCGCCGCAGAAATTATCTTCAACCTGATCGTTTACCGACAGCTTATGGAGTTCATGCGCGACCGGAAAATATCGCTGGCCTTAAACCATCTCGAGTTGAATATCTGGAGGGCTCTCAACAATCTCCGCACCATCATGGAGCTCATTGTGCTCCTCTGGTATGAGAAGAATTTCAGCCACCCAGTCATGCACATGATGCGGTCGAGTGTAGGTGGTCTACGAAACCTCTGGGAAATGGGCCCCACGATTCGTATGATTATTGCGCACCTTCGACGCGTGATTGCGGATCCCGACATCATTTGCGGTCCCAACTTTCTCTTGCATACGACGGTTTCGATGGATGGCCAGCCCTGGGAACGTCCCGAGGCTATGTACGCCGCTCATGCTCTTCTCCCAACACTTCCCATGAACGAGCTGCGCGTCATATTTGTTGCATTCCTGGAGGGTGCACTGGAGACATGGGAGAGATTTGGGTCGGATGTGCTCGGTGTGGAATTAACAGAGGCACAGAAACTCAAGGCCTGGATGCCCTCGAATAACGACGCAAACGAGGATTGGCTGGGAGCGAACGCCCGCGTCGGGAGACGTAGAGCGCCAAATGCGACACTTGAATTTGTCAATGCAAAGTCGCAGTACAAGCATAACGGCACTGAGACTTCATTGAACAAAATCTCGACACGTTGGCAGGGCAGCAATTCTTGCGGCAGACGTCTGGAGCAATCGGGGCGGACGGACACGAGAAAAAGAGGAAGCTAGCCCAGGAAGATCACAACGCACGAACGATTGCAGAACACCGAGCCAATAAACTGAAGGCCAACGCCAAGAAAGCCGCCGATATAAAGACAATTAATTTGTGCACGCCGATCTTCGAGGTCTCCCAGTATACGAACCCCGACTATGATGCTGAATTTCGAGCGGGCGCCGGAGTGGAACATTAACGATGCTCAGCGGGAACAAATGGCTGGAGAACGGACGATGAACGAATAGAGGCAGTCCTGGAAATCGAACAGGGGAGGAAAACGAAGGCCCGGGCCGAGAACAAGTTGAACGCGCGATGACTGTGCACCGCCAGGAAGCGAGCCCGGCGCGCCATGAGTTGTGCCTTGTGTTTTGAATTAAATCAAGGCAGCGTGTCTTCCACGCATACCTGATGCCCCCACACTTTGTTTAGATCGTCGTAATTCAAGATGGGGGTGAAAGGGGAAGTCGGGGAGAAAAATCGAGTTGACAACCTCCAATTCAACGCCGGGAAATCGAACCCCTTCTGACCGCTGAGCGCTGAGACGCGACTTCTCCTGTCTCAACTGGGTGCATCTGCAACCCACTAGCGGTGCTTACTTCCTCCGTTCTGTCCCTCGTGAAGTGGATATCTCTCGGCGCAAATAACCTGAGGGAAAAAAACCTTGTTTCCACTTCAGAATGAACCGCCGGGGAGTCGAACCCCTCACACTGCATTCCCTGACCACCTACACTTGATTTACTTAGGCATGTGTATATTCAGCCTAGGTGAGCATAGCTCAGCGTAGCTCTTTCTAGTTGAGCTACACAGGGTCTGGGTAGGCACCTATGCTCACCTAAGCAGGATATACACAGACCCATCAAAGTAAGTGTAGGTGATCAGGGAATGCAGTGTCACCACTGAACTTTATTATAGTCTATGGACCGTGATCAAATCGGTGCGTGCCGCACTACCGGGGCCCTCCAGCCTCCTGTTGTGCCCTGAAAAGTATGTTCGCTTACGTTCACCGGCTGTGGGCTGCACGTCCAATAAAAATGGCATAACATGCCGAGTCCCCCATGCACCGGCGGGGAATCGAACCCCGGCTCGCCGTTGAATTCTTGCAAGTGCCCTTGTATACGAATGCGGGGCTTGTACCATACACCACCGGTGCTTGCTGGCTCTGTTCTGCGTCTGGCCAAGTAGATGTGGCTCAGCGAAAGAAGAGGGAAAAAAATGAATAGCAACGCGGAAATTGGAATGCACCGAAATTCGGTGCGTGTGCCGCACACTAGGAAATGGATCGTGGGTACACATAATTTGGGGGACAAAAGCATTCCAGCAGCTGCTAACGCACCGGCGGGGAGTCGAGCCCCTGCCTGCTGGTGTTTCACTGATAATGAGGTAGGCGGGTGTATCGTACGCCATTGTACGCTCGCGAGGTTCCTCGCTCTGTGTTGTAGTTCTTTAAGGAGAAGTTTGTAAGGGCTGAAAATGCGGGGAAGTTCAAATTTGCGTGCGAGGACGCCGCCAAAGGTTTCTTTTTATTTTTACGCGCCAGATTATGAGACGGACACTGTAGCCTGGATTTGGCGTCAGCATCCTTCAAGTTGAACTGGTGCATAAAGAAGAACCTCTGAATGAGGCCGTATCGGTGATTGAACCATCAATTCAGAAGCGGCGCGTTCTCCGAACACTCTCTTACCTGTATTGATAGCACAACCACCCGCTCCCCGCACAAATGAGCGCGTCGCGTCATATTTGGAACCTGTTACGCTGTCTCTTAGCTAAAAATACAAGTTCGCGCTCCCACCTATTATCACCGGTGTAGTATTTTGCCCCCTTGTATATGTTCATGGGCGACCCTGCGCTCACCGTCACCTGTAGATTAAAATACCCTCGGCGGAGGGACGCTAGCACTGAAGGGCGAAGCCTTCACCATTCCCAACGCCGCGACGTGCTGCCTAGTACTCAACGGTCATCGCTACTTGATTGCTGAATTATTTTTATGCATTTCCTCCCTGGACAATTTACCCGGCATGCCTGGCTAACTACCAGCAACACAGACGGATGGGCTTGGAATGCTTCTGCAGACTTTGTTTCATTGCAAACGTCCCCCAAAATAATAAAAATAAAAATAAAATAAAATAAAATTTTGTAGTCAGACGCGCGCCGGGCTGTTGGTGCGTCCTTCGCATGTCATTTGGGGACCTGAAGTTGATATTTGCACCGTACTGTACTATTTCAACCAAGTGTTCACTGGGTGTGACCTGTGACCTCAAGTGTTTAAATTGCCTTTTCGAGCGATTTTTCGGGGTTTTCCCGCGCCAAAATAGCCCATTTTACGCGAAAACCTCGATCCAAAAGGCCCGGGACCTGTGACTTGAACACTTGGTTGAAATAGTACAGTATTTATAATCTCGGAGGCAAGGGTACCCCTACGTAAGGGTTACATAAGCGTCACGTGCCATCAAATTGCCGTTTCTGGAACCCCCGAGGCCCCTAACTTGCCAGCTCGCCACTTAGAGTGTTGAGAATATTCGGAACAGCACCAGCACTATATAAGGTACTATTTCATCGCCCCCCGAGAGTTCCAACAAGTTCCCGAACAGTGTCATCCAGAACTATGGTAAACCAGCTCCGAGTACTACGACCGCCGCCGTTTTCCACTGCCGCAAGGCATGCAGACCCATGCTCTGTTGCCACCTTCAACCTCTACACACTCTCTATGATACTAGAGCCAGAATTAGGCTCCCAAGGTGCAAAAAAAAATGGCATGCACCCAAATTGACTCGCATCCGGCCTTGCTGCATTGGATGGTTAAAACTGGGTTCTCCTGTTCCTTCTCGGTCACCTCAGCGCCCCAGCCGCAAGTCCGAACATTGTCCCGAGTTTTGCAGCTACGTTTTGTTCGCAACCTGCCTGCATGAACTATAACAAGTGGGGAGGGCGGAGGCAAAAATGGTACCGGCAAGGCTGCAACCATGGTGGTCATAGCCGCTGATGCCAACGGGAGGCTATTCACGCTCCCCAGAGAAGCTGGTGGAGATGCAGACGGAAAAGGAGTGCCGGTCTGGCAAATCAATTCAAGTAAGCAAACAAATGTTGAATACTCGATGGATTTGGTACTCACCGCGCTGCCTTCCGGAGCCGTATAATCAATGCCTGGTGCCGCAAAGTACTCGAGCTCTTGATCGTCTTCATCATTCACGAGAGCTCGGAGGAGTGGCGGAGGTGAATAATGGAATGGTTCATCACCGAGAACAAGGTTAGCAGACTGATTGAATTCGGAGTTGCTCTCCATCGCATTATCGTCGAAGTCGTGATGAGCCACATTACCGTTGTCTTCCTTTGATCCGGAACCTTCGCCGTAGTCACCTTCGAAGGCAGATTTTGCAACATCCTCGCTGTCAGCATCTCCCTCATCGAGTGCAAGCTTGGATGCTGCGCTCGAAATCTCTGCATGCATCTTTGCTGCTGAACTGTGAGCCGAATAAATCACAAATAAGATCCACGTGTAAGGTAGGAAATACCTGGTAGCATCTTTTTCTGCGTGGATTTGCAAGGGCCAGAGTTCTCATGCTCTCGTAGATTGTGAGCACCTCCAGTTCCAACAGAGTGCTCCAGAGGGAGCAGAACATTTTGCTGTCTGCTGTCAGGGGCACATCAGGATTGATGGTATTGCCAGTCTCGAGCGAGACTATGGGACGGTCAGTTGCAGAAAGAGGGAGCAGATCCGAGGGGCTCACGGTCGATTGATATCCTCCCATACCGGGGGGATCTTTCGCCACATTGTGGGACACGCTGCCACGAAAAACGTAACGATCGACGAAGCGCTGAGGCAGAGTGCCAAAAGAAAATGATGGTGATGCTTCCTGCACCGCAATTACCATGAGCAAACTCAATCAGATGGATCACCGGAGATGCGGAGATGTTCCAGCCTTGTTCCAGCCTTGTTCCAGCTCTTTACGAGATCCCACACCCTTCCTACACAAAACGTGCAAAAAGTTTTTTCACGGCCGGGGGGCCCCCACCCCCCATCTATATATGGCAATTCATTATCATAGAAGGAAATCAGATGTCGATGGTAAATTTGGAAGGGGATTGACCGTTGGAACGCATGACTCGTCGGCATCGGGCCGGCGAGAACAAACAAGAGCAAGCAACAACGAGGCTTGGTTCACACCATCACCACCCTTCGCGTTGTCGCAAAGGTTCGTTGAGAGTGCTTGATCGTTCGTGCTTTTCCTATGTCCATCTCTCCAGACAACACTCGAAGCCCAGCTGGCCCACAGCTGACCCAGAATTCAGCGGCTGGACCCGTATGGCACACCCTAATCGCTCCGGCGCGTCTCCGCGTGCGGCGTGTCCACAGGAACTAATCGAACACATTCTTGGAAAGACCGACTCCGCAGACAAGGAAACCCTCCAGGCGTGCGCGCTCGTGGCTCGCTCGTTTCGACCGGCGAGCCAAAAGCTGATTTTCTCCGACCTCACGATTCCGTCTTCGGGACGTGACAGCATTATCGCTTTGCAACGTCTTGCAGACGTTCTCTCAGCATCTCCGCATCTAGCGCTGTACATCCGCGCGCTGCACCTCGTTCAACCTGGCTTCTATGAGCTATGTGCGTGGATGCGGTCGAACATTCTCCCCGCAGTTCTCTCCGTGTTCACCAGACTGGAGAGCTTGCACATCCGGCTCTACAACTGGGACTACCTCCACTCGAAGTGTGAACAAGCGATTTATGCCCTTATCACCCGATCTTCGCTCTCGTCCATCGAAATCAAAGAAGCTCGCTTTCAGACGAACGCGAGGCTTTTGTCTTTGCTTCGATGCCTTCCCGCCAGTCTCGAATCTGCATCTTTCTTGAACGTGTTCTCCGAGAACTCCTCGCGCGATGATCCGAACAGCGCCTCCGCAGAGTTACGTCTCACCTCCCTGCACCTCGATACTTACGCTCCGGCGCTTTTTCATTGGGCGATTCGCACCGTTGACCTCAACTGTCTCCGACATCTGCATACCATGGTCGAAGACAACACGATAGATGTCGTCCAGGAGCTTCTAGACGGCGCTGTTTACGTCGAGACGTATCACCTTTCCTTCGGGAGCATTTACTGTGCGTGTTGATTTTTCTGATGCTGCCGCCAAATTAACATTGGTGCTTGCTGCATAGCTCACGATGAAAGCCCAGTGCTTGAGAAGATGCAGGGCCTTAAGACACTGGAAATCTCGGTCAGCCTGGGCTGGGATGAAATCGAGGTCGAAGGCCAAGATCGGCACAATCCGCTCAACGATGCGATGCGCGCCCTGGACACCGCGCCGCACACCGTCGAACATTTCGTTCTCAACCTCAACATTTGGAACCCGGATCAGCTGTTCCATTTCATGGGATCTGCGTCGTTCGAGCACCTGGAGCACCGCTCAACCTTGCGGGATGTTGTTGTCCGGATCGTGTTCCGCCATGATTGTTCGCCGGCTCTGCAGCATGGGATTCGATATGTAGAGGAGGTGTTTTGTCAGCTCTACAAAAGAGGGATGTTGACGGTCGTCGCTGTTCGGTCGGAGGATAATTGATGTTTGCTTGGACGATAGTAAACTTGCCATAGGTTCCGAACAGCTCGCCGCCTTAGAAAGTATCTATCAGTTCCCCAACTGAGTCGTGCGAGCCCCAAGCGTGTGATATATATATTTGGCGAGCAAGATAAACTGGTAGCTGGCTAAGAGTCAATATTGTTACCGAAGCTTGAGCATTCCTCGGCGACAAAGCTCAGGCAGCAAGTCCCGAACATACTGACTGGTTGAGCAGAAACGTATGGACACAATGGCCTGGCGTTCGACAAGTATGTGCCACAGTCAGGCATGAGGTGAAAAACGTATTGACCTCTTTGGGGACAAGTGGACACTGTATTAAAGGATGCCAGACATTATTTTCCGTCGATTTTCGAGATATGTATGCATTGGAAATCTCAGCCCATCCACTGGAAAAACCGAGACGGGATGAGTACAGACTTACAGCCATAGAGGACGGAGTTGTGACAAATGTATCCAGAGTTGAGGGTGGCTGATTGAGGTAGCGTCTGAAAGGACCAGACCACGTTGATGACTCCTTCAGTCACATGATTGGAGTCCAGCTGAAAGGTTGCGCCCAGGCTGAAAGATTGCACTCGGGGGTAAGGTCGATCCCGTTAGCATCTTGGCAGCCCGGGCACAAGTCTTGGACGACGACGACATTGATGGTGTTATCGTTATCTGACTCAGAGACACAGAATGAGTTCTCTGACAATAGGTGGAAGGTCATGCTCCCAGGAGACGGCCGTGGTTTCGCAGTGGAAGCCATCATTCCAGTGCCCCCCAGCCCTCAGAGACACCATTAGATCGTTGTTACCGAGCGAATTACATGGCGGGCAAGCACTGGTCCCACCTTTCGAGAAGCTGGTAGTAAGTGGCTGATAAACACAGAACTTGTATACCGAGAGAGTAATGAGTGTAAGGTCTAGTTTCATGGGTGACGCAGAGGACCTGAAGATCTAGCCCAAAACGGCAATTTACCCTCTTTATAAAATCACGTTCGCATTATCTCCGTCTCGCGAGATCGGATCGGGATCACGGAGGCTTGCGTCTCGTCCTCGATGTTTAGCTTTAAGTATCGAGGGCGGAGGATGGAGGTGGCGTACCGCGACTATGGATTTCGACGTTGTGGATGGTCGGTAGTGGACTCGGCCTCGGAGCAAGCCGGCGCCGTGGACGATTCGGAAGCGACACGAGCACCGGCAACGCGGCGCGCAGGACTCAGGCTGCACGACGGATTCGACGGGCAGCACCACCGCAGAAGGGCTCATCTGCACCCCTGCTTTTCTCGCCGCGCCAGCGCTCTCCTCGCCATCCCCGGACAACAACTCGGCGCTCGACAGCGCGCGCTCGCCGCTGCTCAGCCTTCCGCCCGAGCTCCTTACCCTCATCGCGCTCCACTTCGCCAGCGGCCCACCGAACCTCGGGCCCCCTGTCCCGCTCCTCCCGCTCCTCCGCACGTGCCGCGCGCTCCATACGCGCCCTGGGTTTGCTGGGAATACGGCGCTGTGGGGACGGATTGGGCGGGCGAAGTTCGCTGCTGCTTCCTTGACTGTCGGTCCGCGACGCGCCCTAACCAACACATGCATATGCAACCCCTTCCTCGCCGCTGTACGCACTCCGTGCGACGGGCTACGGTGTACGCGTCTCGCGTCTAGCTGCGCTCCGTGGGTCCGCGTTTGCGTCTGCGCGCGCGTGTGCACGTCCTGCCGTACACGCTTGGTTTGCGCGTATCATGAGCGCTGGGCATGGTCCGCCACTGGCTGCATTAGCCCCAGCGTCCGGACTCAGGTCGGCACCACGCTTCGTACTTTAGTCCTTGAAGTACTGCTCAGCGTCCGCGGTCGCCTCTATCCCCTCCGCTTCGCTGCCCATTGATGTCCTCCCCGTCCCTTCATATTCTCGTCCTTCATTTGTTACCATTTACGATAATGAAGTACTGACGAAGCACCCCCAGTATCCCTCCACGCTCTGCCCGCCGCACCACTACTCCGTTCCACTCCTCCCCGCCGTCGCGTCCGCGGCGTTTGGGGCGGGGAGGGCGGCGATTACGGTGCCGACGCTGCATGGGGCGTATCCGGTGTATCCGCTGCGGGGAAAGCGATACGTCAGCGACACTTCAAGTACGGACGGGAATATTTCGAGCGTCGACAGCGCCTGGACGCGGAGCACGGGGAAGACGCCGACTCGCCTTCGAGCAGCTCCGCACCCCGGCGATCGCGCTCACCACCTGTGCGACGATACCGCGACGCCGATTCGGCACCCGCCTCCGGCTCTCTTGCGTTTCGACAGCCCAGCTCCAGCACCGACTCTGGTCCGCGGCGACGGTCGCGCTCGCAGCCTTCTCGACGGCGACATTCCGACTCCCGCTCGGCACGAAGACGATCCTGCTCTCCAATGTCCTCCGCCTCCCGACGCCGTCAATCGAGCACGGGCCATCGCACCCCACATTCCCGTTGGCATTCACGCGCCCTCCTAACAGCGCCCCCTGCGCGCCTGATCTTCTTTGTGCGTCTGCAGGCCGGCGGGCGCATGGGCGTCCCGCCGTACCTGGCGCGGGACCGCGCGGAGGCGGGGGCAAGGTGGAGTAGCAGCGGCGGTTAATGTCCGCTTCAAATGGACGCAGCGAACAGACAACTTACGATTTGTGCGATGCAGAGACGGGGCCGCAGCCGATTGGGCCGACGCAGGAGGACATTTACGAGAAGAACGCACGGCCGCTTGTGCGATTTGAGCGGCAGCTTCCGGGGGTGCCGCTGCCTCCGGGGGTTGCGGCGGTGGGGGTGGGAGGGTCGGACGAGGATGCGGATGCGGACCCGTACGCCCGGGCGGCTTCGACTGAGGCGAGTGCGGAGAGTGCTAGGGCTGCGACGGCGTCTCCGGCGGCCTCGCCTCCCGTCGATTCTGCGGCGCTGGCAGCGCATGCAGCTGCACGGGCTGCGGCGGAGGCGGGGCGCGCTGTCCCCTTCGTCGACGTGGATGAGGACATGGGGGCGGGGTTCGACGCTGACGCGGAAGACGGGGAAAGCGGAAGGAACGAGCGGTGGGTGGCGCACACAGCGCGCGAGGCTTTTTAGGTGGTATGGGGATTCTTCGATGGGCTCGGCTGCGGGCGCTGCATCGGCTTCGGCTCCGGCGCTCCTTTGAGCTCGGCGTCGAATCGACCCTCTGCCACCCGGCGCTCCGACGAACACAGGCTCGAGGAGGACCGCATTCTGGAGGAGGAAGGCAAGCGCGTGGGAAGAGGCGGGGCGGCACCGGGGCGGATTGGGCGCGTGTACGAGTTGGGGAGCTTTGCGGGATTGTGGGCGGGGACGATGCTGGTGAGTTCTCATTGCTTCGAGTTTTCTCTTTGTTCTTTCCACTTCCGTCCTCCTACCACCCCCGACGTCTTTGTTTTACTTCATTATGATGCACCGGTGGACACACACACCTTCCTTTTTCGTGCTACCACTTGACATATACCCGCCATTCCTCTGTACCCTAACCCATCACGGCCGTCGACCTTCCCTTTCCTCTGTACCGTTTTCGTTCTCCACCTCCACGACAGACTCGATAGCATCATCGCTTCGATACCTTTGTCCTGCACCTCTGCTACATCATCGTGCTCGGCTCACTACAATATCACGACCCTCGCCCTTTCCATTTCTCTCGTCGTTCTCCTCCGTCACACCCCACACGCTAACACGCTCCCCTCGCAGATGCCCTCTGAGCCGCCATACACCGGGCTCCTCTCCGCGCCCGGCGGCGCCTTCCCCCGGGGCGGCCTCGTGCGCGACGACTTTGTCGCGGCGGCAAGGCCTGTGTATGTGCGTATTGCTGAGCACCATTCGTGGGTCTCTCCCGTACATATCCCACGCCGTTGACGCTGCGTACCAGCTCCTTTCCGAGCCCTTTCCACCACTGCCCCTTGTCCTGCATTTCACCATGCCATGTTCTTCCTTCCCTGTTGCCCGCTTCCAAGTCCACTTTATCCTCGTTCTCGTTCTCCACCGCCACAAATCGGCACTAATACTCCGCTTCCACAGCTTCCACCCACACGCCCCCATCCCGCCACCGCCGCCCGACAGCATCACCGGTGAGGAAGGGATGCGCGCCGGCTGGCTCCCGCGCGGCGCGTGCTTCCTCCCGCTCTCCGCAAACCAGATCGAGATCCGTGTCCCTAACGCGTCGTTCACGCCCGGCGCCGCGCCGGGGTCGTTCGAGGCGCAGTTCGGGTACGCGGACGCGGATATGGGGAGGGGCGTCACGATGGGCAGGGGCGTGGGCGGGCGAGGAGAGGGTTTTCATTTATGAGAGTGTGCCGGAGGGAAGCATGGGACGGGGGAAGTGCAGGGCGGAGGTGGATGGCGAGGGGTGCCCCGGATGTGTTAGAGGGGATGAAAGGGCGCGGTGGGCGAGGGCGGCGGCGTTGATAGGGATGGGGATGTCGAGATGGAGGCGTCGCAGTCCTCAGATGATCGCTCGTCCTCCACGCCCTCGTCACCATCTCAAGACCGCACCCCCTCCAAACCCTTTTCCTCCTCTACGGACGAACGGACCTCCTCTAATCAAGACCGCACGCCCTCCAGCCCCTACTCTCGTGGCCAGAATGGGAAGCGCCGGCGTGGGCGGGGCACCGCTTCGCAGACGGCGAGGGGTGGACGGGAGCGTGCGACGGGATACAGGAACGCCTAGCTTTTTTTCCAATTTGGTGAATAGTAGAGAGTCAAGAGAGCGAATTGACCTTTAGAACGTCCGGCGCCTCGGCAGAATGTCGATATTCGTGCTCGATGTAGGGATGGACGAAGAGGAGAGCTCCTTCACACGACGATTGCCGGTAAGATCATGGGTAACAATGCGTCTCAGCTGCAGAAACAAACTCAGTGGGCGTCTCCCATAAAAAGCGAATGCTCACCAGATTTAGCAAATTATCTTCACCATCCCCCACGAGACCGTCGATTGTCAGCGAAATCGAGAGAGAACAACGCACCTCGAAGGAACTGTATTTTAACACAGCTTCGAGAGAGGCAGTCATTGGCAGTGAGATTAGGGTGAGAGAGAGAGAGAACGTAGTCGATGAATTTAGTTAAAATGCGGAAGAGACTCGGATCGCCCCGTTCGTTGTAGACACTCCTTCAAAACTACCATTTTTCAGCGCCCAGCGCCCAGCGGCATATGAAAATCCCCTCGCGGCAGTCTATCCAGGCGGTCAGAAACGGAATCGGATTGATATAATTACCCGGACAATGGGACGAAACAGGAACAGTTTCAAGGCAGCCAGGACACTTTAGTTTGATCAAATGATCCGAATACAGTAGGATAGCTCATAATGCATAAGGTCGGTTCCCTCAAATTTCAGCCAAATCCTATGCATTATGAGATTTATGCATTATGAGCACCTATCTACAGTGTAAATGGGCACTTTGATGGATCCCGAATCCTATGCGTTATGAGCATTATGCATTATGAGCTATCCTACTGTACATACATTGGACTCAAGACTGGCAGGTGGATAACAGCAGGTACGGTCGCCAGGCGGATTTCAGTATGCATGAAATTCCTCAATCTCTGGTCTCTAGAAAGGCGACGCAATAAGTGAGTGACAAAGAAGAGAGTCAGATTTTCGCTCAACTGCATCAAGTTGGGGCCGCCGCTAACAGTTCATCCCATGACGGCAACTTGAAAAAGGAGGGGAGCTCCTTCAAAAACTGCCTGACACCCTCGCTGTGGTGCTTTTTTCCAACGGCGACGCATGCATTGCACCGGCCCTGCGCTGCGCTCGAAGGCCAATAAAGTGGTAGGGTGGACCCCGGCGGCTTCCACAGCTTCAGAGAGTATTGTAATTTGGTGTTGCTACAGGAGCCAGGCTTTGCACAATCGGCACAAGCTTCATCGAGCCATCCGAAAATATATTTGGCGTAAGCCAAACGCAAATAACTCGTCGCCAATAAGATTGTATCTCGGTCGGAGTCGGGGATGGAGCTAGAATTATTATTCGCCAGCCATTCGTAGTTTATTGAGACGCACCAGAAGGCGGCGGGCAATAGGACGGGGAGGTCGAGTTCCCGAGCGAGAATGATGGTGTCGATCACGATTTCACCCCGTTGAACGTGGGCGGGATCGCTGAAGAGTATGTATTTCTGCTTCTGGCCGACGTTAGTGTTGGCAAAGTTCGGTTCAGTTCAGGTTCAGGCTCCTTTTCCCGAACCTTGAACCTGAACTTGCGTTCAGGTTCGGTTCAGCGTTCGAACGTGTTCGAACCTGTCGAACCTGAAGAAGTTTCCCAGGCCCCCAATGACCTGCTTGGAGCTACAAAAAGTGTTGTCAATGGTTCATTATATTGGAACTTACATCCCAGGACAATTTCAGACACATGCAGCGCCTACAGAGGAGCAATCTGAATAACTCCGTACTCAACAGATCATGTGACACGGGTCTGGTAAAAGTGACGCGACAGACGCGCACTGACGCGCACCGGCGCGCCGGTGGCTGTGTCATTGACGCGCATCGGCGCGCCGCATCTAGCTCATCACCGCATGTCCCCCCGGCCTGGAATTCATGCCGGGAGGTGTTTCGTACATTAAATACACTGTTCAGACCACAAAAATCCCTCCCTCAAAGACTTCACCCGGAAGTTCAGTTATTCCTAGTCCTTGGTGGAATTCCAAATTTCTCATCGGTACGTGGCCATAACTGCGAGAAAAACAGGCTAAATTCAAGGCCATTCATAGAGACATAGGACAATGTATCAACTCCTCAACACAATGTGATTAAATAATCAACCATCGTGGTATTCAAATTGTACAGTCTTTCCCAGTTCCGCTAGTTTCTACCATGAAAATTGCTTGTCATCGAATGCTGAACTCCTGGCTATCGATTTGGGAGATTCCTGATGAAATACGGTCCACTTACTCATCGTTGTGGATGGAACATTAATAGTGCTATTGAAGCATTCGGCAGTGTCCTCGTACCCATTAGCTACCGACACGACAGGTGTATACTGATCCTAGACTCTATCTGTGACTCTGTCGTAATGCTATTTTACAGCCGACACACCACGAATTGACTAGGAACTGGTGAACAATGTTCCCTTGTAGTTCATAACCGGCTGTACTATTGGAGGACGAGGCACACAGCCTTCATACAAAATTTAGAGCCTAACATTCTAGTCCTCCTCATCTCTGGGTTCCAATATGTGGGAATATCGAAGACTCTAAGTACTGAGTCGACGCGGACCGGGGCGCGGGTGGCTGTGCCATTGACGCGCATCGGCGCGTCCCCCTCAGCTCATCGCCCCATGGCCCCCCGCCCAGGATTCACAACAGTAGGTGTTTAAAACACTAAATGCATCGTCTAGACTCCAAAAATCTCACCCTCAAAGCCATTACCCGGACCTTCAATCACGCTTAGTCCTTGGTGGAGTTCCGAATTTCTCACCGGTGTGTGCTTAAAACTCCAAGGGAGAAAGAACAAATTCAAGGCCATGCATATAAATATAAGATGACACATCAGTGCCTTCAAGACGTTGCGGGGAAATACCAACTACTCTGGTATGATTCATGTCGGAGAGTTGTCGTGTAACAGTAACAATGACAAGTGTTGTTGTGAATTCTTAGTTCGTCAGGTTGTCCCACGAAATTTGACGTAATGAGATACTTGCCTCCTGGCTGTGAGATTTCTGAAGTAATACAGCCCGCATACTGCTGGTGGTGGATAGAAGATCAAACATACGGATATGTATGACATCGTACCAGTTAGCCGCTGACACGACAGGTCTATACTCTTCCAATTTTAAGTTAGACTGTATCTTGCAATCATATTGTACCGACAGCATAGAATCGACGAGGCGTTGGCGAGCCACAAAGAAGGTTCACCTACCTGCTGCGGACCGGCGGGTTGTGTTGTGCTATTGGTGCGCCGGGGCGTTCAAGTTCAACTCCTCATATCTGTGTTCCACTGCATAGAAAATATATATGTCCCAAATCGACGCCCACCTGTCGGCGCGCTGCTCCTAGCTGATCACCCTATGTCCCCCGGGCTATAATATATCATGGGATAGGTTCAAGACACCAAATACACCACACAGACACCAACAATCCTTCGCTACAGTGCGTAATCGGAAGTTGAAACTATCAGTGCCCAGCTCAGATTCAGGGAACGAGGTCAAGGGGAAACCATGCTGGTTGCGGACCTAGTGTAGATTATTCTCAGTGTACGTTTTTCACATTCCCTGATTCTGAAACCGTCTCTCATCGGAAATCTACTGAATGACCTCACTGAGGGGGCCCCCAGGAATAGTCACCCCCCTCCGATTAGACACACTCTACGCCATAAAACGTGTCCGCCAAACACACCCTCTGCCTGAGCTCATTCCCACGGTTCAAACTTCAAGGAGTTTGACCATTCGCGTCAAGGCATGCGAGAACACGGCAATTTACTGCGAAGGAGAGGGACAAAATTTGCAGAACAGGCTGGGGATGTGATCGTGGTTCCTGCGCAAAATCACAAGGGTGGATAAGGGAAGAGGTCTAATTTTCATTCACGGCAGAGTCTGCGGCAGTTGGTGCACGCTAATTCATCCGGGAGCCGCGTCTCACCTGGTTCAATGTGTTGATGTGTGGAGTGTGGCATTTGTGCACATCCTAGTTCAAAGTTTTTGGGAGGGAAAATTTCGTGTGAGGTTGAATAATCCTGGGGCGTAACTTGCCAATGTTCAAGATTGTCACAGTTCGAAACTATCCCCATGCCAAAACCTCGTCCCATTCACAGCCTAATGAATCTATCTGCACAATAGTGAATGACCGATCATGAATGTAATAAGCGTAAGGCAAGAAGGCCCAACCTGTTCCAGTACGACATAGAAAGTCACTGGCCAGTACTGCTGGACATCGAAATCATAAATCTGGGTTTGACAGAGTCTCCGGGTAAACCCAGTTCAAAGGCCTGACTTCGCTGCACCGGCTAATAATTAGTTTTGAACTCAACTTGAACTGAGGTTGAATGACCGAATGTCAAGTCGTGGTTCTTCGTGTCTAAATAGTTTCAGAGGAGTGTTAAACTCTCCCCAAACTCGACTTGGGGCCAAGAAGGTGTTGTGGAAAAAGCTATTGGCCGCGCGGCAATGGCGCGTCAATGACACAGCCACCGCTGCGGCAATGTTACCCAGGAGGGTGGCATGAGCTGCATAGGCGGGATGCTTCAATGTTTCCTTTATTTCATGATAAACTTTGGAGGGTCTTCGGACCATGCATGCTACTGCCTGATTGCGGCATCACTTGGGCTTAAAACGTTGAAATCCAGCGACATGTTTAAAACATGCCCCAAATGACTCAAAAACATCAACACTGACCCTGAATGCCCAGGTATACATCAGTTTCTGGAGGCATATGCCAGGAAGGGACGCGCCACTGACGAGGACTGGCGCGGCGTTGACGCGGCCCGGCGCGGCACTGACGCGCATTGACGCGGCATTGACGCGCATTGACGCGTTGCCGGCGCGCATTGACGCGGAAGTTGACGCGGGTTCGGCGCGACAATTGCGACTTAATGCTTCAGTTTGAGCAGCTCAAAACACTCCAAAAATGTTCAGATACACACCCCAGGGGTCTCTCACCGAGCAGACCACGTAGGACCTGTATATACCCCTAAGTACCACTATTTGGACTTCAAAATAATACATGTTGCTCGCATTCTGAGCCAAGTGGTCCCTATCAAAGCCCAGGTATCTTGGTAAGAGCTGTTTGAATAGTATCCGAGTGTCAAAAGCACTTGGTAGAGAATTATGTAATTGCCGCGTCAATGCGCGTCAGTGCCGCGTCAGTGCGCGTCAGTGCGCGCCGCTCGCGTCAATTTCTCCGGACCCATGTGACACCATATCGGCTGAGTCCTGCGACTCCGACAAGGGTAACACCACAGTGAAAAACCTTTAGAGTTATTCGGGAGGGAGAATTAGGCATGATAGAGAGTATAATCAGTAAAATTATGTGTGAAACTCCGGAAATAAGACACAACTGGGTTGAAATAGGGCCTTTGCGGTTCAATTCCGGTTCAGGTTCGAACGCGTTCGGGAAAAATTACGATAGCCCGAACCTTGAACCTGAACCTGGGGTTCAGTTCGGTTCGGTTCAGGTTCGAACCGATTTCTGAACCAAACCTTGCCATCACTACTGGCCGTTGATGTACTCGTCGACGGAGGAGGGAAAGACAACGGTCAGGCGAGACATAGCTTTGGTGTAGAGCGGTTTTATGTCGTATTTTCGACCCAGACGCAGAAATGCGGCGATCACATCGAAAGGTAGGGGTTCATCGTCCGGATATGACCTGGAAACGATTGAAAATGAAGATGCAGCCTGACGCTGAAGGCTCAAACGTACCAGCGGTAAAAGATGACTCGGAAAAGATATGCCACTTCGACGGACGAGTCCGAGAGGAAAACTAAAGGACACCCCTCCACCCCTTTTGAATCACCCACATTATAAATTGCGGCCCTTAAAACCTCCGAAGAGCTGCAAGGGGTCCCCTTGTAGACACGAAACTGTAGGTTCTCGGCCTGAACGACAAGGTTTCCGTAGTCAAACCATATGTCGGAGCGAACCGGTTCTCCAGCCTCACTAGATTCACACCCCGTGCGCTTCCTTTTCGTCGGCTGCATGCGGACTCTCAGTGGATGTCTGCATCGGTCTCATTGCCGCCTTGCCGAGGTGGTGATGTCATCAGTGATCCGAACTCACCGGGAGTCACCAGGGCGCTCCGCATCTTGCTCTCTCCTTCATGCTGGCGAAATTGGGCGTCGGCACCATTGGGGCCTATGCGCTCTACCATATTTTGAAGGCGATCTACGATGAACTCACATCGCCCAACCGACTGCTGCCTGGTCCCAAATCCACCCACTGGTTCTTCGGAAACTTACTCGAAATCATCAAGGATGTGCGCATTCTCGGTCATTATATCACTTCGACATTCGATGAACTTTTCTGTAGCAAAACGGCGGTCTCGCTGAACGCTACACTCAGGAATATGGACGGACCATGAAGTATCATCGATTCTTCGTGAGTTGGGCTGATTTTGTTCCGTGGCAACGGGGCATTCAGGTCTGTCTGGTATTTATATATAGGGCATATCTTCGCTATATACCACGGACACCAAGGCCATTCAGCACTTTCTCTCCCGTACGGACATTTACCAGAAGTCAGAAGCTTCGCGCTTTAGTCTCGGCCGTATTGTTGGACCAGGTAGATCTCCCTCCTTTGACCTAGCCTCTGCTGACATGCCCGGAGGCGTTCTTGTTGTGGAAGGGAATGAGCACAAACATCAGGTTTGCACTTTCAATTGAGAAGTGAGGAAAGCCAACTTTATCTTTTCGCAGCGCAAAATTATGGTGGGAAGGATTGAAGTCATCAAAAAGCCACTCATCACGGTTTCCAGAACCCCGCATTCGGTGCGCCACAAGTCCGTGAACTGACCAGTATTTTTGTGGACACATCAATCCAGGTAGGTCTCGCACCGGCTTGAAGATATATAACTTTTCTTCCCGCACAGCTCCGAGATATTTGGGCTGCGGAGGCAGCGAAGAACGGTGGTGTCGCGCGGGTGGAGATCCTCTCGTGGCTTAGCAAGGCGACTTTAGATATGATTGGGCTCGCAGGTACATTCAATTAGGAGCGAATGCCGCCGTCAAATGCTGATGAACACCAGGATTCAATTACAGGATCAACGCGCTTGGCACGGACGACAACGACACCCCCGATGAGCTCGCGGAGGCGTTCGAGTCCCTCGTGCACTCCGAAACCAACTTCAGCCTCATCCGCTTTCTGCAGTTTCGCTTCCCGATATTCCGCCCCATAGTGCATATATATCATCGTTTTTGCACCACACGCTGCTGACCGACCTTTAGCCTACCGCCCGCGATAACATCTTTCTCAAGTCCCAGGCAACCATGAACCGAGTGGGTATGAAGCTTTTGGCGGAGAGCAAACAACAGGTCGCGGAGATCGGTACATTTGAGACGGGGCACGGACGCGACCTGCTTACCCTCCTCGTGCGTGCCAATACATCCAAGGAAATCCCAGAGAGCCAGCAGTTATCGGATAAAGATGTACTTGCCCGTGAGTAGCTCAGAAAACTTTCCTGCAAAGTCAACACACACTGACGCAGAATAGAGGTGCCCACATTCCTTGTTGCTGGACACGAGACGACGAGGTATGTACTCCCGGTTTGATGCTAACCCATTCTCTGAACCCTGTCTCCGTCAGCACCGCACTGACGTGGGCGCTATTTGCTCTCACGCAAAACGTCTCCGCGCAAACGCGGCTCAGAGAGGAGCTCCTAAGCGTCTCAACGGACAATCCGACCATGGACGAGCTCAATGAGCTCAAATACCTGGACTGTGTTGGTGAGTGGTCGACCAACTATCTGCTCGCCTTTGCAATACTAACCACCATCCTTCAGTGCGCGAGACGCTTCGTGTGCATGCGCCAGTCCCAAGCACAAGTGCGAACCATCGTTGCTATGACCACTTTTCCTTTGACTATACTGCTTTTATTTTATTTAGGTCGGGTCGCCATGCGGGATGATGTCGTGCCATTGAGCACGCCGTTTGCAGATGTCCACGGGGTTGTTCACAACACCATCAGGTGCTGGCCCTTTATCAATCTCCAACATATTTATTGACTCACTGCTCCCAATATTTCAAGGGTCCGCAAGGGCGATCCCATCTCCATCCCCATCCTCGCACTCAACCGCGATGCGGAAATCTGGGGGCCGGACGCCATGAAGTTCATGTGCGTGTCTTCCCTTCCTCGGCCACTTTCCGGCTGGTTGACGTGGCATGCACCCGTGCAGTCCCGAACGCTGGGAATCCCCCAGCCCAATTACGAACAACATCCCCGGCATCTGGGGGCAGACACTCACTTTCCTCGGCGGCCCGCGCAGCTGCATCGGGTACCGCTTCTCGCTGGTTGAGACCAAGGCACTTCTCTTCACGCTCGTCCGCGGGTTCGAGTTCGAGTTGGCCGTTCCAATCGAGGACATCGGGAACAAGGCGACGCCAATTGTGCAACGCCCGATTGTGCTTAGCGAGAAGGAGAAGGGGAACCAGATGCCGTTGCTCGTCCGGCCGGTCGTACGCTAAGGCCGGCTGGTAAGAAGAATCGAGGAGGGTGTATGTATATCGATTGCTGGTGTGTTATGGCGGTTGTATTTGCCTTTCGGTTTGGAACTCATCTCATCTCCGCGTAATTCTATCCAACCCAGTGAATTCCCAACTCTTCGGCAATAAGGACTGCTGCCTTCTCCTCAATAATCAATGCAGTGTTGTTAGTGTTTGCTCCAACATTCATGGGCGCAACGCCTTCAGTTTCTGCACGCCATAAACATTCAACCTCGAATCAACGACGCCGAAAGCCTTCCGCGGTTTCATTACGCAGGGCTGCAACAGTACGGGCATAAGAAGATGGTTCATATAAATATAATGTGGGACTGACCCATGGCGCGATGGAACGTGTCAATTGCCTCGTCGTCTTCCGCGGAATATCTAGTCCAGGTAATAATTAGATTTTCAAGGCATGTATGTCAAGGCGCCCACCGAATCTCCGGCGCACTCTCACAATCGTCCTCCTGGCGCGCTGTCGTGGGATGGACACAGAACGTCGTCTCCGACCTGCTGAGAGCTGCTTTATCACTCATCATGTGGTGACGCTCGGTATAACATGATCAATCCCATACTATTTTCGACCGGGAAACTGGCTACAAGCTCGACATGAGCAAATAGTAGGAAACCGGCCACCCCGCCAATCAAGCGCCATGGGTGCAAACTCCGGGGTGTTTCATTCAGAAAATATACATATATGAGTTATTTAGGTACTATTGGGTATGCTCGGGGTCTACTTGCAAGGGATGGGATTGGGTAAACTTGGTGGCTGGAATTGCAGTGGTAACTTGCAGAATTGCAGATTCCGGCTACATCGGCGGCTCGTCAGGACCACCCCCGGCGGCGGGCCAAAATGAGTGCTCTGTAGCTCGATATGAAGGATAAAAACTTACAAAACCACTCATCTCCCTGTTGAGATGACACCAGCTCCCCAGAAAAATCCAAACATTGCGGGCAGCCAAAGTGTAGCGGATCGGTGTAAAGGGCATCGATGACTCGTCGATGAGAAGGGACGTGACAGTGAGCGAAGTGCGGACACACCACAGTAGAAATGACCTTCTCTCAGACTCTCTCAAAAAGATCCAGACCTGTAGCATGGATTGGCTGCCTACCATGGCCGTAACCAGCCTGAGTCACTCCGAAATGAAGTGAAGTCAAGGTCGGCTCATAGCGAGAGTCCGTGACAGGAATTCAGGCAGGCTACCATCAGGGATTGAAGACTGGAGTTGCGCGAGAAGAACGAGCTCAAGAAGTCCCCAAAAGCCGGGGAATTGGTGGAGATAGAGTGAGGGGGGTTGGGCCAAACAAGACAAGGATGATTTGAGTGCTTCGGCCGGCACTGCGCGTGTCATATCTTTTGATCCCACCATCACTTTTGGTTCAAATTTGGTATGTACCATCCTTAGAGGTCCCATTCCCTCCCCAAACACAAAGCTTAGACACAGTCCAAGGGCCTGACTCAATACCAGGCAATTGGCCGGTTTCCTGGTCGAAAATAGTACGCTTCGTGGCCCCTCGGTATTTTGACGGTGGCAGTCCAAACCTCATTCTCTTGCATTCAGATTTGCTTCACGGACTGCAGGACATCTTCGCCCTCGAGACAGTGAATTTCACTAGCCTGAAAGTTAGCAGGGCCAATGTCAGCATGCCGACTTTAACAAATTTCCCTGCCTCCCAGTCCTCATCAGGAAAATGTTTTCTTGCTGGCAGTGCTGGCAACCTGCTGGCAGACCTGGCTCAGCTGGCTCAGCTGGCAGCAAATTCGCCAGGTCATGCCAGTTCAAAAATTTGCCAGATCTGCCAGATTTCATACATCCGCCATTTTTCCACAGATCCGCCAGATTTGTACCCTCGCAAACATGAGGAAGCGGCAGCATAATTTGGGGTAAACATCATTTGGGGTAAAACAGGGATATTAGACTTGCCGCTAGTCATATACATGGTCGAGGGATATTAAACTTGCTGGTCATATACATGGTGAATGCTTCAACTGTAATATTACATAATCATGCACTGCGAGTGGTGCAGGGTTGAAGCAAGCAGAGAGGGAGAGAGAGATCAGATTTGATTCATATTTGGCATTAGAGCATGGAGGTTCCATGTGAATGAATAGGAGTGAATCCTATCTATTGCCGAGCCTGCACTGGATGCGGTCCGCCAAGTGTTGATGAAATTTCGGCAAAGTCATTTCAAGCTCCGATGGTCCGTGCACATCACTGATCTCATCAAATACCTGTTCACGACGACGTGTCGCTTGAGATCTCTTTGTTCTTCCCCCCATCTCGACCTTCTGCATCACAGTCTTTTCTGTTCCTTCCCCACCCCGACACTCCTGCCGCTTCTGTCCCCAGTGGCCCCTCAAGCTCTCCAGCTCCCTGGGCCTGACTCTGCGCCTCAATCCCGCTCCCTCAAGCCCTACAGAATGCAGGTCGCAAGCTCCTCGGGTCGTCTCAAGCTCCCCCAAGTTCCTGTCACGCCTGTCTCAAGTTTTGGTGGTTCGTCTTCAACAGAAACCATATGAAGACTGGTACTCACCTCTGGCCTCCTCAATACTGTCTCGCGTGATGTCTCCCCGCGGTCGTTGGTGATGAATGATGGTGTTCACAACGAGGCAAGTCGGTTTTGTCGTGCATGATCTACCTGAGTCACTGACAGCCACGCACAGAGTCCAGATCTCCACTTTGCTCCGATATGCGCCGACCCTGCATTCCCTCGTGCCAGGAGACATCGGGGCGCTCGAGCCCCAGATCGTCGTCGCATTGGATTTCATGTACTTACCTACCTACTTAATGTATCCCGTGTAGTAGTAGCCATATAATATAACATTTATCCGTCATATGGTGTGATTTACGGTGAGCTGGCTCCTATTTATAGCGAGCTGGCGTCACCTGGCTTGGGAAACTGGCGAGAATTCTGGCACCAGGCAAGAAAGATGGCGCGGTATGGCTGCCACAAAATATTCTGGCGCTGGCTATCGTATTATGCTGCCAGGTCTGATTCTGGCGAGTTGGAAGGGTTGGCAGAGCTGGCGCCAGCTCTGCCAGCTCAAAAACATTTTCCTGATGCTATGCCGATGCGCAGAGCGTGGTCGAGCTTGCAGACTTGTCCGAGTGGCTTGGCCGAATGGCTTGCCCCGCAAGTCGGAGTTTGAATTTGGCTGGGGCGGGCTTGTGCGGCTTGGGCTTGGGAATGGCTTGGCTTGTGGTCACACACACCAAGCATTTACACCACAGCTGTTTCGTTTATATCATGTCCCCGGATGCTCCTCATTATCTACAACCTTCCAGTCCTTACTTTTGTCTTCTATGCCGTGCACTCCATCAACGTGCGAACAATATACTCCGCTGGAACTTGGCTGGAACCCTTCGGGCTTATCGCCACTCCTGCAGTCTTGCACCCTTGGGGCAGTTCTCACTGGTGTTGCTACTGAACTGATGTACAGCCACTTGCCTAAAAGTGACAATGCTGCATGCTTACCACACGACAATTAGCAGAAATATTCAATCTGTCCATTGAAGCAGCTCGCATTAATCAACGAATCTGGTGCGTCATACTGAATACCCGGGATGGTAAAACAATGTACAGCTACACTGTTTTCCCCGAACGAAGCTTTCGCCCTCGTACGCTCGGTGAGCGCGAATGCCCCGGGGTCTGGACTTTTAACTGGTTCCCAATAATCCCAACCTTCGCCCGTTTCATGGGCCGCTCCCCCTCGATTTTCAACTCCCCTGGGCGCTTCACAATGACTGGGATCGCCTCAGTGGGTGCGGAGAAGGACGGGTCATCACGGCGGAACGTAGGTAGTCGAAATTGCGCATCATAGATTGTGTGGTCACGGTTGAATTCCATCATCCGTTTGAAACAGACGGCTGCCTTCCCAGAAGGCACGCGGATCGCGCCGAACATAGCTTCGAGGGCTTTTGCTCCGTCGGTCGGACACGGAGTGACAGCACGATCGCGGAGGTCCACCAACAAGTCTCCGTTGAGCTTCAACGGCTCCCCAAGCTCCATCTGGATCGCAAGCAGTTGCAGAAGTACTGACCCGACCCCCATAACTCTTTGATTTTGCTCATCCTCTATCAGATGGGGAAAAAAACCGTGCCTGAGCAGGGCACTCAAGGGGGTCATGAGGACGGCTTCCAGCTCAGGAGTCGGAACCAAACCCACATTGGCCATCCACTGGGCGGCGCCTCGGGGTCATTGGATTTCCTTCTTGCCAGCAAAATACTCGTTAAATTCCTTGATCACCGGATGGTCGTGGTTGAATTCGGCGAAAAATTCGGCAATACCAGGCAGCACCGAATTAAATACTACTGTGAGGGCTGGATTTTCGTGATTGGGGTTGTCGGGTTCCATCTAAAGTGGACGACGAATGCGGCCAATCTGATCTATTTTAGCAGACAGGCTGAAGAGAAAGGGATTGACACACCTGTGCGTCCGTGAGCTTGATATCCTGGATCTCTCTGCAAAATTTGGGACCCCGGAGACATGTCCGCAACATCAGCAACGGCAAAATTGAATCGTCCGAGGTGAACAGTGTCCCATCATTACATTCCAACCATCGAAATTCATATTCATTGGGCTGGTTTGCGCGCTTCTCGTGACGCTTGATGAACCATGCAGGATACCAAAGAGGGTTGGTGCTCTTCCAATCTGCCAAGCCAGAATCTGGAAGCATCACGATCTGATTGGGGCTGAAACTAAATACGTAGTCAGTCCAGCTGCGTCTGTAAACGGACACCACCTACAGCTCAATCAAAGGGTCAGGCATGGGTCTACACCGTTTTCAAATCAAGTGCACCACAGGATCGTTCCAATTGACCAACGAGGTTATACAATCCATATGCGACCAGAACCGGTATTGTTCGTACTGCCCCTCCCGCTCATCGTCATTTTGCACGGATGCAAGCCATTCCGCGCAAGCCACAAGCCACAAGCCCAAGCCCAAGCCCAAATTCAGAATCAGTATAGCAATTCCCGCAGACATCAGACTTTTGACATTCAGCTTGTGAGCTTGTACAAGGTCAAACAAGGTCAGACAAGGTCCCAAGCCCCACCAAAATGCGCGCAAGCTCACAAGCTCACAAACCTATGTCTCGATTATCACAAGGTCACTCGTTCGACCCCGTGTAGTGGTATAAATTCGGAATGAATTGTTCCAATCACCATGACCAGGTATGGTATGGCCATAAGAATTTGTAAGAAGCATCCTCCGATATTTCACAAGGTTTTCCCACTCTATGCTGAAAATTTCGAGAGGTTTTTTCTTCCGATTTGACCTCGTTTGACCTTGTGAGCTTGTCACACAGTGTTCGCCGGAAGGTTTAAGGCCTTGAAGCTTCAAGGCCTTCCGAAGGCCTAGACGAAGGCCTTGAGGATTTTCCACCTGGCGTCGAAGGCCTTGAAGGCCTTGAAATATCACGTGAATCAATTATATAACTTCCCATTTTTCTTCCTCCGCCCAACCCTTGTCCGTACTATTTTCATCGAGGGTACAAGGGCCTGAGACAAATGGAACTCGGTACCACAGCTATTGTAAGGCTTGTGTACGAAATTACCTGGAAAGTTTCGGGTCCCGACAGATTGTGTTATTACACGGGTACGCTGAAGACACTGTCCCCGACGATGGTGCGAAGGAGCTTGATTCAGATGAGGATACAATAATTGGCAACAGCGCAGTAGGCATTTGGAATCGCTGTCAAGTATGGCATGGGAAAAAAATCTTCAAGGGCTTGAATTGCCCTTCGTTCAAGGCCTTAGACCTTCGGAAGGCCTTGAAGCTCCTGAGGACCCGATTTCAAGGCCTTGAGGCGAACACTGTTGTCACAAGGTAGGGCTCCAACTGTTTTCGTGTATAAATGGTTTTACACGATTATAACCGTTTTCGTTTTCGTTTTATTTGAGGCCAGGGATACACGATAAACAAACCATTTTAAATGGTTTAAACGGTTTCATTTCTGAGCCGACCCCAAGCGGGTAACTCGGCACTACAAGCTCGCCGCACGAACTCGTTTCTGGACAATGTGTGCAGGGCACACATTGAGAGGTTGATGTGACCTTGCTGGGGGAGCTCGAACGCTTTTGGTACGCATTTAGAACTTCGCGTGGCAACCTGAACACATCATTGCTGTGGTGGAAGGTGAGAAGACCATTGTGAAAATTCAACTACTGACATCTATTTCCAGGAGCACGAACACGAATTCCTATTGTTTAGAAGATGGCGCATGATTTTCTCGCGATCCCTGACACCGGCGTCTCTGTCGAGCACTTGTTCTCAAAATAACGCCACTTGTGCCAGGACACTCGTGGATCTTTCAAAGCCAAGACCATAATGGAGGCAATGCTCACCAAAATTTGGATCAAGGTTGGGTTCCTGAAATGCATATCATTGGACCGCGGCAGGGGGTAGTAGTTGGCTGGTTCGATTTGTATTTGTAGCTGGACCAAAAATACCGTTTATAAATAGTTTTAAACGGTTTTTAAACGTTTATTAACCGTTTTCGTGTAGTTTGACCAGATCACTACACGAAAACTAAATGATTGGAGCCCTATCACAAGGTCACAAGGCCAAACAAGCTCCCAGCTGATTGTTAAATGGCTGATGGAGGTTGTAGTCCTTCTTTCTTGTGCTTACCCTCGCCTTGGCGGAGCACTTTAGTTCCCACTCTACTAGAATAACTAGCTGCGAAAGATGGAGGTGGCTTGTCAAACTATTTCTTTGCAAGCCGGCGCAAGCCATTCGGCCAAGCAAAATGGCTTGTGGCACGTGACACAAGCCATTCCGCCAGCAAGCCCAAGTCCACTAGACTCGCTACCAGTACGTTTTGGTAAGCCATCAGTTGATCACGGCAAGCGGGGGATCAAGGCTTCCTAAAACGACTGGAACATCTGGGCGTGATTTTGGCGGGACCCGCCAAATATGAGTCTGGACTTAGGATTTTGAGGGTTCGAGTCTTCAGAAAAAGTGTAAAAAGTTGTATAGAGAAAGTTGCTCCCTTTGAAATCTAAATTGAATGAGCCAACTTGTTTTTCGACTTTAAGTGAAGGTGCTCAACGTCGTCGGCGCACGGACCAGTTGACGACGTCGAGCACCTTCCATCCAAATCCAAAAAACATGTTGGGCTCATTCAATTTGAAATTTGAAAATACACCACTTTCATGCAGAGACTTTTTACGCTTTTTTCACAGGTTATACCCTTTCCAATTCTAAGTCCAAACTCACGTTTGGCGGGTCCACCCAAACCAGGACCCAAATGTCCCAGCCGCTTCGCTCCGGCAGCGCAGCCACGTAAGCGAAGCGGATGGTCACGAGCCTACAAGTCCACTCATGGACCACTCAAGCCTGGTCAATTAGTCTCAACATTTTGACTGATTGGTCTGTAGCTTACCGTTGCAAATATTGAGAGATGATTGAAATGGTTCAAAACTACAACTACGTCTGCGGCAACACCGCCACACCTCACCATGTGGGTCGTGCACGATCCACAAATACATTTTGAGATTATGGGAGAAATATATTGAGAAATATGGATTGAATAGCCTGGTGTAGAGTAAACAGCTCGATTATTATGTTTGACTAAGCTATTCAACAAACAGTCCTCATGCCAGAAACACTCTCCGAGGGACACCTACATTATAATGGCTGTTTTGGATGCAAATCTTTCCTGAATAGTTTGCGAGTGAGCCATTAAATCTAGAACAGGCGGGAAATTGGCTCAGTGAGCTGTTTTGCCGTCCCACATTAATCATTATATTTGAACCTGTGATCTGCATGGAGTCACCGCTGCATCCGTGCTTACAACGAGAAAAGCATAGAAGAGGATGACCGAGGGAACAAACGAGACACTCTGTGAATAGAATGCAGTTTAATGTGTGAAAACTCGGGCTACATGCCCCTCTGGCGGGGGCAGGTGAGGATTGAATTTGTTGAACTATTTTCTGTGGTGATGTGATGACGTTGCTGTTACAACATTCATAGGTCAGTTTTCGCATTGATCTTGTCAGAGAATAAGGGTACAGTACCGTAGCACTCAATTGAGCACAACAAGCCACTGCTTGGTTGAACATTTGAGTCCATGGCTTGTCATCGTTGCAGCATGCCCAGCACATAATGGTTTCAGAGGCATAATCACTCAAGTAAATCTTACTGACCTCGAGGGGACACTCACAGTACACTGAAGTGAGGCTTGGCAGGACGGTATAGGTCTCCAACGATGAACAATAAGGTCAAGCCACATGTTTTATTTGGGTGATGCCAAGCCGGCTAAATGGCTTGCAAGCCATTCGGCCGGGCTTGGGCTTGGGCTGCCACCAAAATCCAAGCCCAAGCCCGAAACAAGCCATTCCGCGCAGGCGCAAGCCATTTGGCCAAGCCAAAAACGGTACTCTCGTCGAGCTTGCGTCTTCCTGCGCCACCATCATTGAACGAGGTCAGCAGTTGTTTCTTCGCTCGGCCAGTCCAAGCCACTTCATGTCCGCCTCTCACATCGATGAATGGTGACTTCAACAGCAATTTGTGCTGGGCCAGGTGAGTGTATGTGATCAAGTGGGTGAAAAGACAGCTAACAAGATTTCCGTGTGGGCGACATAGGTGGATAAGAACGAACAAAGGGCATGAAAGGTTGTCACTGAGTTGCATAATGCATAAGGTACGTTGAGATGTGTTTGGTGCTCGTGGCAGCCTTGAGATTTTTTTCTTGGACCTCAAGTTACCCAGATTTGGCTTTCAATTTACACGAGCTCAGGGAGCATACCCAAATTTAAATTTCCTTCACAGAGCGGGGCAGAAAATAAGTTGGCCGCATTTGGACTTGGGCCGGATTGGACGGGAAAGTAGCTCTGTAATCACTGCGTTCCGAGGGCTCCTACGTTCAAGTCTGCGGAGGTTCTCGTAAATATGTGTAGCTGAGCGTAGCCGACTATGCAGGCCCTGTGTCGCTCAACTACGCACAGCTGGCCACAGTGTCTTAAGAGGTTCTCGTAAACGATGGACTGGTGCACATAGTGTTTGGATTTAAGGGATTTGGCAGGCGTGCGAACGTGCTTAAATCTATGGTTGATGGCCAACCGTGTGATGCCGACGGCTGGGCGAGCCGAGCGCGAACTGCGTGATGCGAACAGTTGGTGCGCTCATCGGGTAGCATCGCTCCGAACCGAAATCATAGCATAGACGTGTCGATCAGATGCGATCGTTGATGCGCATACTGTGAAAAATTTACACCCTGTGCCCAGGTGCGCCAAGGTCATCTCTTTCTTCCACGAACTGTCACCACAGATCCCTCCGGACTGAGTCTTTTCGACATCGAGAACTTACGTGCCAATGGAAGCCCCTGAAATCCCGATCACCTCGGTGACCGCCTCCGCGGAGCTGGATAAGGCTTTGAAGCTTGAATACACTTATAAGAAGAAAAACAAAGCCGACAAAGCGAAGATGGAAGCAGCTAGTCTGGGTATGTTTCACTTTCTCCTTCTCAGCTTCTTGCCAGGTTTTAACAAGGAGACTGTCGATGAGATATACATAGGCTACAAGGACCGTCTCGACTCTCGAATTGCGGAGTGTCAAAGTGTGATAGCTCTGTGTATGTCCAAGTCATCTGGGTCGCACATCTCGAGTTTACAATCCACCAGCCACTGTGAATCCCAATGTTGTGCTTCCCACTGGATCTCCCAATGATCCCCCGATCATCCCGGGCACTGCGGGTGGCATTGTTCGAGGTACATCCATGGTATAAAGATCCATTCTACAACCTCTGACATGCTCTTTTTGGTCGTAAAAGGCCCAACTGGAGGCTCTGGCAACAGCGTATCAAACACTGTGGGGGGCAATCCCGGCCCGATGCCAGGTGTGTATTTTATTCCACTGTATCTCATGCCTTGGATCTGCATCCAATGCGCCACGGAAATCCAGAATGAGGTGTGGGTTTCAAACAGTAGGGAGCTGTTGGAATCCGACACTTGAGCCTGGGGTGCATTTTCCGAACGGTCTGGCCCAGCCTCGGACTGTATGTTCCCCACAGTCCATGTACTGTGCAAATTTGATGCCTTGATCGTGAAATAGAACAACCCGAACTTAAGTCCGGGGCGGTCAGACCGCAATCCCCGACTTAAGTTCGCGCAGAACTTAAGTTTTGCGCTCACCCCCGACCACGCACGGGCACCGATGCATGGTGCTCCCCCCTCCCCCCCGAACTTAAGTTCGGCGCACTTAAGTCCCGCGGTAGAGCTTAAGTCCCATTGTATTTATATCAATGCTCAAATAATTGCACTCCCATCCCGAACTTAAATCCCGTTGCGTCCCACTTAAGTCCCGTACCACCTGAGTTCCGTCCCACCAACCTGAGTTCCACCGCCTTAAGTTCCGCGCCAACTTAAGTCCTGTACGACTTCAGTTCCACCCAACCCCACTTGAGCTTCACGACTTAAGTCCCACGCAACTTAAGTGCCCGCCGCCCGCCATATACGCCACCTGCGTCAGCCATCCTTGTACGCCCGGTGTATATCCTATTGCGTCGTCAGCAAAGAATAAATATACTGGGCCCGTTGCATTCACCATTACATCCATCCACGTGAAGACCACATGGCGCCACGCGTCGATCTTGGTCACTAGCTCGTCGAAGGTCGTTGATGAGACCCAATCGTGGTGAGCGCCCGAATCCGGACTCTTGAAGATCACCTCCGCGTTGTGCTGCAGCCGCTGGTACATCACAGCCTGCATCCGAGCGAAGGTCGCGCTGCCGTTGACGCCGCCGCTCAGCCCTTCTTCCCGATCCGCTCGTTTACCCCAGACCTCGCTGTCACGCCGGAACCTGGCGATCACCCGCATGAGCTCCGCATGCTTGCGTTCGTACTGCTCCAGCCAGCGGTACATCTCCGCCTCGGCACGGAACCACTGCACGCGGTCACCTATAACTGCATCAGAATATAGTCCAAGCAATGAGACGAAAGACTTACTCTCCCACTTATACTCCGCTAACTTATCCTCGCCTAGTGTTTGGTCCCTCCTAACCTCGTTCCATATCCAGCCCTCTGCACGCTTCGCTTTCCCTTTCGCCTTCGCCTTCTTCGTCGGCCCCTTCGTCGCCCCCTGCTCCGCCCCCTTCGAGGGTGACATCCCGACGTCGCTGTCCTCGGCCTCAGACGCCGACGACTCCACGATCACGTCGTCTGGAGCGATCTGCTTGAGACGTTTGGGGGGGCGCGGCGATTTCGTGAAACCTAGAGATAAATCAGTTCCGAGGTAAGCCTCTTTACACGGAAGCTGCTTACCTGCACGCTTCAGCATCTGAGTTCCCGCTAACAACTGCGGCTCGACGTCGCCATCCTGCCGTCTCTTGATTGGCGACAGCATCGGCGCCACCCTTGATATCTTCACGCCACTCTGCAAATACCAGGCCGTCCCGTCGAATAACCGCGAGTCCCCCGTCACCCGATGTAAGTGCGTATCCTTCCGGCGCGTGTCCCGGTTGCTCAGCGGCGGATAAGGCTTGTCGGCGTCCTTCTTCATGTAGCCTAGATGGATCAGCGCCGCTCGCGCCCTGTTGTACATCGCGATCTCGAACTCCTTCATCAGCTGCACCTTTTGGAGGCTTCGCTGCGAACGCGTGATGCCCGCCTGCCCCCGGTAGTCCAGCTCTCCCGCCTTTTTGACGGCGGACAACGCCAGCGAGGCCACTCGGACCGCCAGGATCCCGCTATTAGCTTCGCCACACCGCAACTGGGTCTCGGCCTCCCGCAGCTGCGTGTCGTGCTCGTCGGCATCAGCATCAGCGCTCCGCTGACCATGCTTCATGCGATAAGATGGGAGTTGGATTGCCGTTAGTTCCGGCTCGTCAACGTCGAGCGCGCTGAGCATCAGCTGCGGGTATATCGCCCGCTGGCGTTCCCTGAATGTCTTGAGATCGACATTCAGAGAGTCCCGTAATTTGTTGATCGATGCCCAGATCTCCTGGAGCGGATGCTCCCGGTGGCTTGTGAGGAGCGCGACCACAAGGACTCTGCATCACGACGTTAGCACAGGTCCATCCGTGGTGATTATGATCAATGTACTGCTGACGCTGGATGGCCATCCCGGCGTGGATCCACTGTGCCACCGACATTGTCGGCTGGGTCCTGGCTTCGCGCTTCGCTCTCTCTCGTTCTGCGGCATCCAATCCAGCCAGCATACTCTCGATGGTTATTACTATAATTGTTCACCAGAGGAACTGGAGTGGGACAATGGACGTCAGTTCGGGTAATACTCCGTTCTCCAGTTCAACGCAGCAACTGATACATGTACGTTCGGCAGCACAGTTGGCATTTTCAGTCGAATTTTCAAAGACTTTTCAATCAACCGCCTCGGTCCTCAAGAGGGCTTTGGTGTCGCTTACAGGTAACACTTCAATCTTGAGTTCAAGTTCACAGTTAATAACTTACACGTTCGATAGCAGGTGCTTTGGGCTTCAGCCCGACAGTCGAGTGCTTTGGTGGCCTAGGCCGCATCATTAATATCCCTTTTGGGCCAGACATTTCCCTTTTGGGGGCAACTGCCATTCCACAATACCACAAACGACGGTGGCATACCATCGCCTCTTGACTCCCACCACCACCTCTGCTTACACTCCCATCACCTCTTGACTCCCACCACCACCTCTGCTTACACTCCCATCGCCCCCCCCCCCCCCCCCCCCCCCCCCCCATCCCCCCCAACTTGCAACGATGATGATGACACGAACCAAGACCACCAAATCTAAAGAAATGTTCAAGGTATACGACCCCGACGTCGTCCCCGACTTCATGCCATTCCCTCCCCTGTTGCATGTTGTCACCACCAAAGGCAGGGAGGCGGCCGTGACCAAACTCAATGACCACCAACGGAGCTGGATCCTCGACATCGGGCTCCGCAACCTCGATCTGCCGGGTCTGACGGGCAAGGCCGCGCTTGACGTTTACAACCGCATCAAGAACGACGCCTTCGACGTGAAGGCCTTCCAGCACACGGTGCGGCCGCAGGATCGGGCCGAGGAAGCCATCCTTCCCGGGCTGGTCACCGCTTGGAAACAGCAGCACAAGAGCAAGAAGCAGAACGCCGCCGACGATGGGGAGGAAGACGAAGATGGACGCGGAGCTCTATTGCGTGGATACAGCAAGGCGGGGTGGCGAGTGGTGAGTAATTCGTGTTCTCTCGTTTTGTTTTGAAGGTTTTTTGATGTGGGGATAAACAGGTGATCCAGAAGGTCATCAGTAACAAGCACTCCGCCACCAAGCTCAAGACCAAGGCGGACAAGACCAAGACCAAGACCGAGGCGGACGACGCTCGCGTAGGAGACACTGGCGAGTAAGACGCCCGCGAGTCTGCCCCAGCAGAGTCCCGTGGCTGGTCCAAGCTACTTGGCCTCGCCGCCTACTCTGGTTGCGACAAGTTCAGTGACGATCGCCACGACGCCATCCACGGATATTCGAAGACGCTGCCAGGCCTGGTGAACGCCGGTGGCAAGTTTCGCATGGCGGAGCAGCTGCGGTGGGAGAAGGAGGACCAGGCCGCATGGGAAGCGGCAGCGGGGGCTAATGAGGACGTCGACTGGGTGGAGTAAGTGGCTCAATAAACAACATGTCTGACACACTAACACCCTAACACTCTCTCCAGACGTCAACAGCTCGTGACGACCGGCTTCAGGCAGATGGTAAACAACCTCCATGCCAGTCGCAAGTTCCGCCCTTTCATGGCGACCATGCTAATGGGGTGGCTGAGCGAGGATGGGCGGGTGCAGCTGGAGTGGTAAGTTATCGTTCACTTAGAACGCTGCGCGCAGCGCTGACCGTCGGAGCAGGGCAGAGGCCGTCCCGGAGGGCATCCACGTCAATCAAAAGTTCGAGAAGCAATACCCGCAACTGGTGCAGGACATCAGTAACGCTGCGTATAAATGGGCCGAAAATCCCCTTAAAGGTAACCCACACAATTACAGCGACGCTTTGTTCTGACGCACGCACATAGAGTATGCCAACCGTAAAGTTTCTATGGATGGCGCGCCCCCGGTTTTCGGCCTCAGCGCCAACGACCTGGCCCACTTGACCCCGATCACCCTGACGCAGCAGGTGACCACTTTCTTGACAGAGTCCTACGGTACGTCGCTTTCCATTTTTAAGAAATATCTTATTGACTGGGCTACATACAACAGGAGTGGTGTTCGGCATTGGAGACGTACCGTGGGCCTCAATCGCCAGCGAGCCGGACAACTATTACGACGCCGCGCTGTTGCCGTTCTGCTTTCCCGCGACCGGACCGGCAGACCTGACAATCCCCCAGTGGTATGAGTTGGCCAACACACTGGCGTCTGTCGCGGGCACTGGGACGTCTGGGCTCTTCCGCAAGTCAGCAGCTAGGGCACCGACTCCGGCACCGGCTCCTTCGCGTCCACCGACTCCACCACCGGTTCCTTCGCGCTCGCCGACTACGCGTCTGCCTTCACGCTCGCCGACTCTGCGTCTGCCTTCGCGCTCGCCGACTCCGCGCCTGCCTTCGCGCTCGCCGACTCCGTGTCTGCCTTCGCGCTCGCCGAATCCGCGTCTGCCGACTCTGCCTACGGCCCCTTCGTGCTCACCGACTCCGCCAGCAGCCCCTTCGCGCTTGCCGACTCCGCGTCTGCCGACTCCGCCTCCTGCCCTTTCGCACTCGCCGACTCCACGTCTGCCGACTCCGTCTCCAGCCCCTTCGCGCTCGCCGACTCCGCCACCGCCGCCTCCACCGCCGAAGGGCGGAAAGAAGCGCAAAGCGGCAGCTCAGCTGGTCCCCGAGGACGACGGAACGCAAGCGTCTGGGAGTGGGCACACTAAAAGAGTGCGGAAAACCCCTGAGGTAAGCTTGCATTTGCAATGTCTGATTTGGAATGACAGGAAGCCGCATTGGAACGCCAAAAGAAGATTGAAGCTGCAGTGAACGCCCCCAAGGGGAGAGCTAAGTAAGTTTTCTCAAATATCTCTCCAGACGTCAACGATGCTGATGAGTATCAGGTGCGAATACGTTCCTAGGAGCCCGGTGAAGGTCAAGGCAAAGGTCAAGGCGAAGAAAAGGTACGAAATCTGGGCTTGCCATATTTGATATGCGGAACTGAAGTCTTGCAGTAGAACTGGCCAGAACTGAGGACGAGTCAGGGACTTAAGTGCGGGCGACGCCAGTCGGGGACTCGAGTGCGGGACTCAAGTTCGCGATTTGACTACTCTTTTATGCAGATATTCATCAATATATACGATCTTCAGCCGGGACTTAAGTGACTCGCGAGCGAACTTGAGTTCAATTGCGCGACTCAAGCTCAGAATGGAACTTGAGTTCCGGATAGGTTCTAGTACAACTTGATTTCGAAAAGCGAGCGAACTTGAGTTCAATTGCGCAACTCAAGCTCGGAATGGAACTTGAGTTCCGGAATGGAACTTAAGTTCGGGATACCCCCCTGCATATGGGTGTACTGAATGGGTTTTTATTAAATTTGACGGTACGACAAAACTTAAGTTCTAGTACAGGTTAAGTTCGAAAATGCGGTCTGACCGCTTAGAACTTAAGTTAACCTAATAAAGTAGTTGCTTGATCCCACTGTGTCTTTTCAACGGTTGGGTACATACCCCAGCTGTTTGTTGAGAACAGCTGAAGGGGTGTTTACACTTGACACCCCTATCGAACTGTCTATTTTGCACAGCACCCAAGTGTTCGCTTTGAGCACCCGTGTTCTAATGCTAGGACTTCTTCCAATCCAAAACTGACTTCATCTCCATATTAGATGCTCACATCGACCCTACCCTCATTAATCCTGAAAAACCCCCCGCTAAGAAGTCACGCAAAAATGATGGGCCACGGCATCGTAAAATTGGTAAAGTGCTTTATTTCCTGTGACACACCATTTTCCCAACTCTCGACAGCCATTGCTGACCCTATAGAAGCAGTCAAAGAGGCACTGAGTGCTGCTATGCTCTCCCGTTTTTTGAACGGCTGGATTGCTCATGGGACTGCTGTGGAGACGTCCAAAGACTCATCGCGCACTGCGGACATATTTCCTGGTCTCCGTGATTCAGCCACGGAGATCATTGACCATGTACTGGATTTTGCTGAGCAATCGGGTTTTTCGCATGAGCAGGTAAAATGGACCATGGAGTACGATAGTGGGCCCCTCAAAATCTCTCATCTCATCGCGCTTCATGACTGGCTCGTGGAAACCGAATTGATGATTGGAGGTATTCAAAGGAAATCAGATCCGGCCGTAAAGAAAGGTATGTGTTCCTTGCATTCCGTGCCTCAAACACAATTTCGAGCCTATTTCCAGCTGCACAGAGCGCCACACCCTCCGTGAAAATCAGTCACGAGGGTAAACAGATCACCATGACTCCGGTCATGCTCATCGAAGCTCGGACCGACCCGAGCAGCTACCCTGGCTGTGTTGAGGCAGGTATGGACACTGTTTCTGCTGTTTTGACGAATCGAGTCTGTCTTTACCTTTCTGTATTTGAACTTGTTCTTACTTCATCCAGAACAATCACCAGAAGTGCATCAGCTGCTACGCCTTGCGCGGAAAAGCCCTTGACGAGAGGGTGATTCCGCCCAAGGCTGATCACCCGTTCCTGGCCGACTGTAAATGCCCTCTGCGTGGTGCCGCCCTCGAGCTTTGGATGATCAAGATGACTGCACAGTATAAGGATATTCCTCAGCGCATCGATGACGATGTCACGAACCGGCGATTGTCTCTCAATCCAGACATTCTCAAGCTGATTGCTGGGGGCATCCAGGCGGCGTCAGGTCATGATATGGACACATTGCTCCAGCCAGAACGTAAACGGTTGGAGCATACAATCCATTGGGCATTGCAACACTTGCATGCGATAGCCTCGGAGGACGGTTCCATGTTCGCTGATTCCTTCCATCTCCTGTCGAATAAACTCACGGAAACCCTTAAATCGATTGCCGCGGAGGACTAGACAGAGCCATCGCCTTGTGTAGATAAATGTTCTGTAAATTCTCGAGACCAGTACCGCGTGCACATTATATTTGGAGTGTGCAATATAAACAGTCCAGGTTGGAGTGTTTGATAATGACACTCTCTGAACTGCTGTAACTTCACAGTCCAGACATGGTGGAAATTACACAGTTCGAGGTAAGCTGTATAGTTCTGACGGCTACGGAATGTTAACAAATAACACTTCACTCCGTGACTACACACACACACTAGTTTCCAACTTGACCTGAAAAAAAAATGGATAACTTCAGAAACTACTTGAGGGGATCACTCCGAAGTGTTAGATACTTAATTTGAATCAAATATTTTCACTTGGCCGGTGGCAGAAGTGCAGAGGTTTTGTCCGACCCTGCCATATTTGCGTGAGCCATCATAATTGTGCCTGCGCGGGGCCTCAAAGGTTACATTTTGAGAAGTTCAGCAATAATTTTGAGTGTGTATTCACCTCATAAAGGCCCATGAATACTTCCAAGATTCTTTCTTGGCCGGTGGCAAAAGTGGAGTGGGGTCTTGCCCAATCCTGGCGCATTCAGGTGATTCATTAGGACTAGCAGTTACCCGTGCTACGCCACGGAGTTGCAGCTATGCAGATTTATAGACTTACTTGAATAAAAGATGCTGTCTATCACCGACCTTCGGTTGACTCCTCGCGGCCTTGTAAACAGTATTTTTGAAATGTGTAAATATTTTTCGGACTTTTTTCGCGTAGCCGTTTGCCTTGTAATAGCCATTCCTGATTGTGCAGGAGTTTCCAATGTCCATGCGTGGCCATATAGATTTTTTATAGGATCTCAATCGGCCTGCAAATGCTGCTTTTCCCCGATGGAGCTCCCACAATTTGGGTCTCCTCGTGTTGCTTCAAACTGCTTTAGCACCGGGATCCTGGTTGAATTGCTATATGAAGCTTCTAATCTTCCCTCCACAGCTTCTTCCCAATCTTGATAGGTTCTGCTATTTTTTGATTCTCTTCCCTTTGCATCGGGCATCTCGGGCATGCTCCTAAACTCAATCAAAAGCCGCGGTTAGATTTGCACGCTATTGTTCATACACTTCACCTGAGTACTGGGTCCAATGCAATCTTGGGACTGTGTCTAGACTTCCATCTAAAATGAACTTGTGAAACCTTTATTTAAATTTCATATTGCTCGCCTGCCTGGATCTCTCTAAGTGACTTATACCCGGGATTACCTCGAATTGACTGGATGTGTGTAAACCCGTCGGGTTCACGGACCGACTCCGGCTTACGTACTCGAGTCCTTCTTCGTCTTTACCTCCGTGTACTCCTCTCGTCGTTCCCGAATATAGCGTGGTTCTGTTGACCTCGGCCCCGGTTTCGTTTCAGTGTTTCTCGCAGGCCAGCGAGCTTCCAATGTGCCCACAAATGATTCAAGATGAGGCCTACATGCTTCCTGTTGGTAGTAATTGTGCTCGAAGTTCAATAGCTCAACATTTTAAAATAGAAAACCAACAGTTGAATGGACAATCCAACATCACGACGCTTCTGTGGAGTGGTTGACGGTACGCCGTAGCTGTGTAATACAAATGTCCAGACGTACAACTTCAACGTCTTAGCATTCTTTGGTCCTTGAAGGTGTGCAGCTCTGCCATTGTCTCTGTTTCCTGTTCTTACAGGTTTCCCTTCTACTGGCAACTTATTTACAGAACAAACCAATCATCTCGACAACGTGGTGGAGCCGTATGCATGAATTTAATATTACGGCAGACTGTGGAGAGATCTCAACAGACCATTCCCACAGGCACCACGTTTGGCTGAACTATTCAACATTTAAGTGGAGAGGTGGCCGAGAACTCAACATCTCGACGGTTTTGTGGAGCAATTGGAGCTCGGGAGTTTTCGGATCAAGTTTGTCTCGAGTCAAATCGCTTAGGGTGTTCGATTGTAATATAGATATAGATATAGAAATATGAGAGGCTCAGGTCCGCAGGAGTAAAGGTACAAGGGGAAAGGAACAGGCCTAGGTACAGTTGCGAGGATAGGCCAATAAGTAATGTTGCCTTAGAGAGCTCTTCGGGGTTGTGCGAGCGTGGATTCGTAATTCCAACAGCACGATGACCCAAACCCGAAGAGCGGCACGGGCTCGGACCCAGCGCTAAATGCTGTTAAGATACTGGCTGAGCGCTCCATTAGAGGGCGCGCCCATGTCCTCTTAGCCACCAGGTATCGCGGGTGAAGATGGGACTACAGGACTGGGTATAAAAGCGCCGATATAGAAAGGGGATCCGTAGCGCGGAAGATAGAGACAACACACAGTTGAATGCAAATACAGACCACGAAACTGAGGATAACCGAAAGCCCATAGTGACGGTATCCATAGTAGAGGACGATTCATGCGTGTCGATTGGGAGCGCTAAGACGGTATATCGGTCTTGAGTCGAGACACGCAATAAACAGGGCGAAAGAGCGAGAGCTAAATACGAGGAGCCCAGCCGCAGGGTCAGCGGGTATGAGCCCAACCTCAGCTCAAGCGCTGGACGATATGGTGGTAAAGAAAAGGGAGGAGTGTGGCTGTACCGGCTGTCATCTTGTTCCCGACCACTCACGCGATTCCCTCGACGACTAGTTCTCCGGGTCAGCTTTATTTACAGCCCACTAAGACCTAGTGAGAAATGTGTCGCGGCCGCCTGGTCCCACATGTTCTCCACGGGCTGTACTTAAGTGGGCTGTGCCGCTCGATCTCGGCCGAATTATTCAATAATCTTCTTCTTCTTCGCCGAATCCCAGGCGATTGCCGCGTCTGATGATCGGTCGTCGTGGTCTCTAAAAACACGGTCACCGTATTGTGATCCTCAAGCTGTTCGGCACTGGTTGGATCCTCTACGGGGAGATGATCGTGCAAGTATTTCCGCACAGCCTTTCGCGTGTTGCGGTGCGGCTCGTCACTACATCCACGACGAATTGAATGCACTGTCGATGTGATGCGGCCACCATTGCGGGCACCACAGAAAACTAGAGGGGTGACGAGATGAGTCGCGAGTCACAGCGTGTTGTGTTCATCTTGGCTACCATCATGTTGTACTACTCCCGATGACAGATGTTCGGGTGGAATAACGCGCTCTATATTATTCTACGTCTCCGTTCCAGTCTTCTATTATTTTCTTCCACCACCTTTTTTCCCCCCTTCTTTCAAGAGCAGAGTGCGTTGACGGGCCGCGACCAATTTATCTGCTGTTCATTCCTCACCTCTCTTTCCAGGCTCTCTTTTCACTTCATTTTCTGGGTGTAGATTTTTCAATGTTGTCCTTCCCGCGTTGTTCTGTTGCGGTAGCCGTTCTGGCTCCCACTCTCTCTGCCTATGCATCCAACATCCTCGTTCTCGTTGGGGCAAACAATCAGGCGCGTTTCACTTATTCCATGTGCAACGTGAATATTCGCTAATCAGGTTTAAAACAGTTGACCTTCTCGCCTCCCAATATTACTGCCGCTGTGGGAGATGTCGTTAATTTTCAGTTCCAGAGCAAGAATCATGTACGTCCAATCTGCCTCGCCAACCTTTGAACGTGTTCCTAACTCCAATTTCTCCCAGAGCGTCACCCAATCCAGCTTCGCCTCCCCCTGTGTCCCATTGGCAGGAGGGGTTGACTCGGGGTTCCAGTTTATCGCCGCCGCCGCGAAGACCTTGCCCGAGTTCAGCTTCACGATAAATAATGCCTCCAAGCCACTGTTTTTCTTCTCCAAGCAGGCCGCGTAGGCCTGTCCTCCTCTGGCAATTGCCAAGTCCGCTGATCCAATTGAATCCAGGCCAGTCAACGAGTGCCAGAGGGGCATGGTGTTCTCCATTAACGCGGACCCGAATTCTGCCAAATCGTTTGCCGCTTTCCAGGCCGCTGCGGAGGAGAGTACGGCACCGTCTGCCTCGAGCTCCGCGCCAACTGCCGCCGCGTCCTCGGGATCCAAAATCCTCGTTTTGGTTGGTGCAAATAATCAGGCGTGTTTCACCCATTTCCCAACGGAATCTTTGCTAACGAGAACAGCTCACTTTCTCACCTTCGAACATCACCGCCAATGCTGGGGATACTGTAGCCTTCCAGTTCCAGAGCAAGAACCACGTACGTTCAATCCGTCTCGGTCTTGGCTGGGATTCGAACAAATTCTTCGCAGAGTGTCACTCAGTCCAGCTTCGCCTCGCCCTGCACCCCACTGGCCGGAGGGGTTGACTCGGGTTTCCAGTTTGTCGCCGCCAACGCGAGTGCCTTGCCCGAATTCAGCTTCACTATCAACGACCCCTCGAAGCCGCTGTTTTTCTTCTCAAAGCAGACCGCGTACGCTTGCTCATGGTCTACCGAAGTACAAAGTCCGCTCATCCAATTGAATCCAGTGTGGTCAATGAGTGCCAGGAGGGGATGGTGTTTTCGATTAACGCGAAACCGAATTCCGCCAACTCGTTCGCCGCCTTTCAGGCCGCTGCAGAGAAGAGTGCGGCGTCGTCTGCCTCCGCACCGTCTGCCGCCGCGTCCTCAGGGTCCGAAATATTGGTTCTGGTGGGGCAGAATAACCAAGTGGGTTTTACCTATTATTCCAATATGTTGACCTTTGCTAAGCCGATTGCAAACAGCCAACGTTCTCGCCTTCCAATATCACCGCCAATATTGGGGATACTGTAACTTTCCAGTTTCAGAGCAAGAACCACGTACGTTCCATACGTCTTGGTCCTCTCTCGCAACTCAAATTATCCCAGAGCGTGACCGAATCCAGCTTCGCCTCCCCATGTGTCTCATTAACGCCAGGAGTTGATTCGGGTTTCCAGGCCGTCGCCGCCAATGCGACCGCATTACCGGAGTTCAGCGTCACTATCAACAACGCCTCGAAGCCGCTGTTCTTCTTCTCAAAGCAGGCCGCGTACGCTTGTCCTTGCTCTGCCGAATTACGAACACCGCTCATCTAATCGAATCTAGTCCCGTGAATGAGTGCAAGAAAGGGATGGTTTTCTCCATCAACGCGAACCCGGATTCCGCCAAATCGTTCGCCGCTTTCCAGGCCAATGCGGAGGCTTCCGTCGCGCGCTCTGCAAAGGTCAACAAAAAACCGCGGCGGAAGCATCCCCGTGATTTCGCCTCTGCCGCCAAGGTAGCCCACAAATAATTCTGTCACAGGTTCATGGAACGCGGATAGCTGGATGGCGGATGGCGACGACTACAAAGCTTCTTGTGTATACTCCCGATTCATAGAGTCGAGAAGCTACATTGCGATGGTTGGCCTGCTATACGCAGATTCAGCAGGACGTAGTTATGACGATGGCCGTTCACCCAACGAGGATTGATATTTGTATTGTGAAACTTGGGATCAATGTATGAAAAGTGGATCGAGCTTTCTGCGCGATGGGACCAGAGGGCACTGGGAGTGAGTAGCATCACATTACGAGTACTTATGTAATCGTTTTATTAATCAATCCGAAATGAGGTTTCCAAGGATCGTGTCCCGTTTTAAGCTTGTAACAAAGTTAGGGGCTGTGCTAGTATATTTTGTGGCTATGTTAAAGCACATTTGGTGGCTGTCCCTTAAATCCTATTCATATTTTGTGAGCACTTAGTGGTTGTTAGTCTATTAGTTACCACGCCCGATTACCCGGCGGCCTGCGTTATTATATAAGCATCCATTTTGGGAAGCCACGTGCACCTTCATATGGACGCGACTTGACGCGTAGGACGCGACATAGCATTCTGAGGGTATATAATGAGGGCTAGGACCACTCCTGACATCGAAAGAACTGTCCCTCAAATTTCAAACCCTCCAGTTTCAGACGGAAAGCCGCAGACTGAGGAAACCACTGTTCTTCGCTGAATTAGCCGAGGAATTCTCGGGAGACACAACTCAATCAAGAAAAATTATACTGGTGGATTTAAAGGTGCTTTGGTACTTCCTTACATTGAATATCTCGAAAAACACGCAAAATGGCCGAGGATGAGGTGGAGACGCGTGAAGTAAATGGTTTGTTTGGTTGTGAATCCTCCATCATTACATAATAACGCAGGCCGCCGGGTATCAGGCGCGGTAACTAACAGACTTTATCAAGCGAGGTACGAGCTAGGAATGATAAAGTGTCTGTCAAGAGAGACTAAGTGGTTGTGTTTGTATTCCATAATCAGTAAGCGATCTTCGACTGTGTTCGATTCTCGCAGGTGTCACTTATGTTTGTATGCACCTCGCCTATGTGGCTAAACTTAAGTACCTTGCTGCCACTACTTCTCCTCTGGACCCGAAAATATTCAGGCATCTACTGGACATATGTATCATGTCCGAATTATTACGTGAGACACACAAATTGCCGAGATTTCATGTGTTCAAAGACTTTGGTTCAACCATCACATGTTCGTGTGCGCTATTGGGGAAAACGTCGGTGCCTTGCTGCCAACAAGGCTCTTCTGGACCCGACAATGTTCAGGCATACACTGGGTAGCTCTATTGTGTCAAAATTATCATTTTGGACACACTGCTTGCAGTGCTTCCATGCATTGTAGGACTTTGGTTCCACCTTCACATGATCACGTGCACTACTGGGCCGAAAAATCAGTGCCTTGCTGCCACCAAGGCTCCTCTGGACCTGAAAATATTTAGGAATCTAGTGGATGTCACTATTGTGTCAGAATTATTATTCTAGACACACCAATTGCAGTGGTTCCAGGTGTTCAACGACTTTGGTCAATGGTTCTGCCTTCACATGATCACGTGCACTACTGGGCCAAAAAATCAGTGCCTTGCTGCCGCCAAGGCTCCTCTGGACCTGAAAATATTTAGGCATCTAGTGGATGTCCCCATTGCGTCAGAATTATTATTCTAGACACACTGATTGAAGTGGTTCCATGCATTTAAGGACTTTGGTTCCAGCATCACATGCTCACGTGCGCTACTGGGGCAAAAAATCAGTGCCTTACTGCCACCAGGGCTCCTCTGGACCTGAAAATATTTAGGCACCCACTGGGTGTTTCTATTGTGTCAGAATTATTATTCTGGGCACACCGATTGCGTGTAATTGGGGTCCCAGTGGCCGTCTACGTCCTGTATTCGGAGCTTTCGTGTATACTTTGTATGTCGTGGGCAGCTCAGAATCCATGCTCTCAATAAGGAGGACCAGCACTCAGGTATGCAATGAGATCTCACCTGCAGCCATGCAGAACAAGGAGCACCACGGCATGTCCGAGAGTACATTATACCTCAGTCAAATATGGATCGCCGAGCTGGGGGAACACACAATTTGGTATGATTTAGTCAATCCCTAAGCAGTCGTAGACTGATCAACCAGTCATATTTTCTCAATATCGAGCGCATCAAGAGAAGCCGTGCCCGGGCACAGCGGTAAAACGGTCGAGATAAGTCAAAGTAGCCGTATATGAGGGACAGATGGGTTTGTGCATTTAATACTAGCATATACGGCAGAAGCCAGCGAAAATCAGGGTATCGCACTGAGTCAGTTCACATGTTGTTGTAACAGAGTGGTGTAGGTGGTGAGCAATCAGGGGTTGAAGTCATGCAAGGTTTCACAAGACATCGTCTCACCGGGGAGCACCCCAAAGAATCGATAGTCAATGCATTTGTACATTGCCATCTCCCTGTTATATCTATGAGCCAGATGGCCCACAGAGACACAATAGCAATCACCAGCAGTGGAAAACTCCGCATTGGTATGAGGAAACAGCAGGTTAAGGTTGTGGTAGGAATGCAAAAAGGGATTCCTTTGTTTTTCGCCCCATGCTTTTTTGTGTTGACCGGTCACCGGGGTGGTTTCGTGGCCCCCGTTTTAACTAGAGTTTGAAATGACAATCTGTTATACATGCATACATCAATTTCAGTGCAGTCTGTCCTTAGATATAGCAGGACATTGGGTGGATACTTTATCGATAATAATTGAGACTGGCCAAGTGGCTTTTTCCGCCCAATGCGCATGGTAACTAGTTTAGCAGACTGACAGGCCATTTGATATGTTGGGCGATCAATGTGGGAGCACACACGACCAATCAGGTCGCATGACTCGGGGTCTTCCGACCGGATCAACGCGGAGATCATCCTCGTGCGCAGCGGGGCGGGCGCATCGTCGAGCATCCGGAAGACTCTGCATGCACTGTCAACTAGGAAATATCATTATCAATGCCACACAATTACTCCGGGTGAATAAATGCGCCCAGCCTGGCGCATTTTGGAAGTTGGCTGTAAGTCTATCAATTTGATCTAGGGTAATTTTCTCATGGACTTATTGGAAACGAGATGTTGTTGCGGCCGACGTCAGAGAAATCGCTAACAAAACGACGCTGGGTTTGTACAGCTTTCGCATATTCGTGGATTGTGTTTGGTCCAACCGAACGGTAGCCAAGATTGGCGGCCTGCCCCCAGGTGCCAGGCCGGCAGTTAAATAGGGCGGATCTGTCTCCAAGAGACCATGAGTGGCAGATATTGCTAAAATAGGGGTCAAAAAAAAGAGGAGGTTGGATGACGGAGAGAAGGAGAACTGTGTTTCGGTGGAGGCTATGGCAACACAGAGCAGCCGAAAACTACTGAGATGATACAGCATCTCAATTTCACATGGTGTATATTTGTAAATTGATATGGATCTTTGAAATTTTGGTGGCTATATATCACACCCATCCAAAAAGAAATAAAAAATGATACATCGATCTCAGCTGATGAGAGGCGGCGCTGTGGCGTGCCGTACATAGACGGCTGCCAATTAAAGTCCTTCCCACACTGAAGCAGCTAAGCAGCCTTAGAGAAATAACCAACAGTTGCAAATTGATAACCAGACTCACTATGTGACTTGAAACCTTAGCCAAGCACCTTTACTGTGCGACCAGCGATCGACTGGTTTCATGTATTCTCTACCCTGGTTGCTGGTCTTTTTTCACTTCCTGGCCCACTAAAATTTGTTGGTACAAAATGAAGGAAAATTGTCAGTGTTCTTGATAGAATGAAAAAAAAATATGTAAGTACGAGTTTGCCACGGCCATCACCCCCAAGTGAAATCCGAATCATAGAGCTTGAAAAATATTAGAAGTAAATATCGCAAGTCTTGATCCAGATTTGCACTCCAGCCCTTCTCAACCCGCTGCACGAGTGAAAGCATAGGTGGTCAGGCTCAAAGCGCTGACTCCAGCAGTAAAAGAAAAGAGAAGCCGCATCTGTTACCATTGACCTTCTCGGAATCAATATCCCGACTGGGCGAGAACGGCTCGAATATCCGTCACAATTCCACGGGCAGCAGCACAGTGATCTGGCCCGATTTTCAGGCCGCGGGCTCGCTGAGTCCAAATCTTTCTCTGCCAGTGCATTCAAGCTTTCGATGCCAAATTCTCAATGGCTGACAAGCTAGCTTATTTCTTCCTCTGCGCAGTATGTCGCCATATTAACAAGGATTAATGAATTAATATCCCCTAAGCGACCTCCGGCGCCATTATGTAAAAGCCTATTTGGGGGTTGTTTCATGCTAGTAAAAACCCCCTAAAAGGCCGTCGGAGGTGCGTAGGCCCCGGAGGTGCGTAGGCCCCGGAGGTGCGGGGCTTCTATTATATCATTTGTTCCTTTTAGGGGCCTGTGAAATCCCGGCATCTCCCAGCATCTTCCCACCGTCCTTGCCGCTGGAGGCATCGGTGGTGGGCCTCCATCAAGGCCTCCACTGTGGTTTACCAGCTCAATTACTTTGTAGGATATATGCTTACCATGCTCTTTACTGTCTCAGGTCATTATATGCTGATTTCTATGGCGGTCACATTGCACATTTAATAAATTGCTATAGAAACACCTGTTTTCAGTACTAACTTAACTTGGCTTCAGTGGGAACTACACATTGTCAAACCTTCACTCGAACTTTTCCAGTTCCTCACCAAGTAAAATCAAGACTCGACAGTGTCTAAACTTTTTCTACAAGGTGCAAAAAAAAAAAAATTCACAAAATTTCTGAGTGTCTAAAACTGTTTCTCTCTAGATTCCTTACAAAAATAATTACACGAGAACTCAGACTTTTTTCGGGAAGTTGTAAGAAAACATTCGAGGACTGAACAATCACTTTGTTCGGAATGTGGCTGTGCACTAACCCTAATGATCTGATCTGACACATGCTTCCAGTTCCGGCCACTCCGAGCAAACTCCGACGAGCTAGATGTTTGGGCACTTGATCAGCTGTACTAGTACAAGAGGTGAGCAGGATTCCTGTAAAATACACTAACCTCTTTTATATAAATTTAGGCCTATACAAGCTTTTTTTTCATCATCCGAGGGGGTCAACTATACGGATGGGGGAGTTCGAGGGGGTACATTATTTTCCCACGATTCTTCGGCATCTCTCTAGCAACCTCAAATCTCAATATTTTGCGAGATTTTGGCGGACGACATCCCCCATTTTCATATATGCGTTACCAATTCAGATAGTTATTTTTGCAAACTGAGGGCAGTGTGGCGAATTAAAGTGTTTTTTATTCCCATCAAAATAAGGATGGAAATTGATCGCGATTTCTCACTTTTGATCGGCATTGTGGCCGGTCAACACTCTCCCAAATTTATTGAATTTTGCAGGAAGAGTTAGACATATCATTCCTGGCTTGCACCCGGTACTACCCATTTTGTTGCCCGCTGGCAAATCAGAGTGCACGGCCGAAAGGGTCCCAAAAGAGGTATGTGTCCGGGATTTGATTGCCGCTCGCCTCTTGTACTAGTACCTTACTTACCGTTCTTGAATCAAACTAGTTTGCTTTTTGTAAATCTGGGCACTAAGCGCGCCATGAGATCGACTTGACGGGGATTCTTGGCAGCCGGCCCGGCTTAACCCTAGATGAAGGTTAAGGTTAGGCAGAAAATGTTCACTTTTTTTGCGGCTCAAGAAAATACATACACCCTGAAGAAAGAAAGTTCATAAAAAAATAAAGTTCAGTTTTTTGTCTCAAGTTCTTGAAGTTAGAGAAGACCACCAGAAAATATTTGTTCATGGACAGCAATATTGTGTGTGTGTTGCCGCGTTTTACCTGAACATGTCTCTGCTATCATTAGTTTTTTTCATCTCAAGGTTTTATTCAAGAGGAGACCCAGAAAATGTTTCCTTCCCACCAAAACTGAGTTAAGTTTTTACTAAAAACAGGTGTTTGTACAGCAATTTATTAAATGTGCAAGGTGACCGCCATAGAGAAGTGCAACAATCAGACTGTTTCATGGATATTTGTGCCAAATCCCACGCAAATTACTCGATCCAAATTGTATTCTGGAGCGGATTGATATCTAGTCCATGGCACAGTTTACCTTTGGGGGCAACATTGAGTAGGTGTCCAGAACGAGGCAAATCTTTCTGGGACCTCAAATATGCACAAATAACATAGAGGCGCAACACTTCGACATGATCAATTGTAGTTCTGGGGGTATGCTTTTTGGTGGTTCAACCTACATATCTGTAATCAGGGATGCTGAAAACCCCCAATGCAACAAAATTGACATATGCCAGCACTGTGAACACAGAAAGAGGGAAAGGTCTGGTAGTCGGGATCAAAGGCTATGAAATGCAGCTACAAACATCGCAATTTTGAGGGCTTCACAGGAGCTTTTCGCACAAATCCTTCTGTGGATAGGATGATACAATGCTCTACTATACTCGTATAAATTTTGGACCTAGTAGGAACCCTCAAAGGTACGTAATTCCTGGTGTTGCTCTTCTACATTGTGTTACGCTTCCCTGTTAAAGACTGTATGTGGACAGCACTATTTATGCTTGTTTCCCTTCTGGTTTTGGCTCTGTTGTTTGTTGTGTTGTGAATGTAGAACTGATTGGAAATCCGGCAGGGACACAATAGGAGCGAAAGTGCGAATCTCAACCTCCGGAGGCAACTTTACCGTCCCACAGACGGCAACCGTCGATAGCACACTCGAGGGAAGACAGTCTCGCACTGTAATAACAGACCACCACTTCGGCTCAGGCAGCAGCATTCTGCACAGCACCGCTAGCCTCTTCTACTCCGGCATCATAGGCAACAGAGATATTCTGGTCCTGCACGGACCAGCCACCCAGTCCTTCGAGGTCGTGTTGGACCTGAAGGGGTTCAATACTTCCTCCTTGTTCAGGGAAGAGGGAGGGAACATGGACATCAACACCCAAGGGGGTCCTGTTTTGTGAATCAAGGAACCGGTCCCGTTTTTTTGAAAATATGGGGTCGGGAGGTGAACCAACCGACCACGTAATATCTCCATAACGAAATATATCACGTGTTTACCGTCGGCGCGCCTCGGCCGAAGGGCAGAATTGTACTCGGTGTACACTGCGATGGAAATAGCCATGAAATTGGGATACGATGGTAAACCACTCATAACGGGACAATGCAGAATTTTCCTCTGGGGCTTTTATATAATCAATTGACCAAGATGAGATAGTATTCTATTACCGAGCCCCAACCCGGCGGCGCTTCGGTCGTCCAGCCCCAGTCGACAGCTGTCCGGAGGTGTCATTTTCTTTGTTCATGGGGGAACTCATGGATCCCGCAAGCAGAGAACTGCAGAGAAGTCTGCGGCATTCGGATATGTGATTTGAAGTTTACGAAGACCTAGGCGCGTAAGCTCGTTCAAATGCGCTAATTTTCTAGTCTCGTAAACCAGACTTTATAACGCCACAATGAGAAGAAACACGTCACAGCCGTTTGCATAAGTCCGTGAAAACCCGAAAAAGTTTCGCGCCGTCACGTGCAGATTGCCGAGTTTGCCCGAGGCGTCGGGATTCAGTGTCCAGACTTCCCGGGCGCATCCAGAGGTCGCGGTGTTAATAATGCACGCTTAGTCGCGTTTATTCAACGAATCGGTCGGAATTGAGGTCAGTTAGAGCGTCGGCAATTGTTCGGCAACACTCGGCATTGAGCACGTGATGGCGCGAAACTTTTTCGGGTTTTCACGGACTTATGCAAATGGCTGTATCATGTACTTATAGCCATATGTGCAGTCCATTTGGATACCCAAATGAATTGAAAGTATATAGCGCACATATAGCTAAGGCCAGACAAGATATGATATGGATAAATAGATAAATGCGGGGTATAAAATGTAACGTGTAGCGATCCAGAGTAGATACCATATAGTCATGGAGACGGTAAACGAAGTAGAGGAAGCAAAAAACAACAGGAAATAAACATAAATGGAATATAAAGAAGGAAAGCGATGAGGACGGCAAGAGATTGGGGGATAAGTATGGTAAAGGAGCAGGATATGGAGAAGAGACTGAACGAAGTATCAAAAAATGAAGCGCAGCGGCTCAGCTGCCCTCAGTAAGGATGCCACACACGCCGTCGCTCTGCGTCCGCCCTCCGTCCTGCGCCCGCGCCGTGTGCATTCGTTGCCCGCCCCCGGTCCCAGCCGTGTGTGACGACATCGTCACATTCCGCTGTCGCTCCTGTGGTGCCGGCGTCGCGGTGCCTCCTTGGCCGACGCGAAAGGGTAGCGCACGCTGGAACGGGGACCGCCTTCTTCCCCCGGCTCTCGCCCTTCGCCTTCGCCGCGGACGTCGACTTCTTGCTGCTCGGCGCAGGCGCAGGTGGCGACGTCGCGACGGAGTCGACCCAGTCGTCCTCGATGTCCACCTCGCTCGCTGCGTCAACGAAGCCGGCCTCACCGTCGAGCTCCGGGTGAGCGGGGCCGGCACCCTGGATGGCGGTGGGGGGCGGGCCCCGGATCTCGAAGCGTGCCCCGGGTAGTGGTGTAAGCGGCGCGACGGAATCCTCCTCCGTGCCGACTTCTTCGCTGCGTGCGCTACTGCCTGTGGTGGAGGTGGAGGTGGTCGAGTTTGAGTGTCCGTGCGCATGTGAGAATGTGGACGCCGCGATATGCGAGGAGTTGGAGATTGCGTGCGAGGGGTTCGAGACGGCGTGCGAAGCGCTCGAGACGTCGCCGTCGTCGACGCCCGCACCCTCCACCTCGGGGTCCGAGACACTCTCGAGCCCCCTCTCGTCACCATCGTCTGCGCCGGGCCACGTCAGGGGCTCATCTTGAATGGCGAAGATCGCCCGAGGCACTGTAGGAGTATGTCAGTACATGCGTTGAGGGCGAGACGGAAGAAGCCGGCCAAGGCGCAGGGAGAAGCAGGAGGAGGAACCGAAAACAAGGAGAAAAAACGCACCTCGCTAACCCTCCTTCTCAAATCTACCCATTCCGCCCCATCCTGACATACAGACCCCACGAGCATGCTCGGGTCGAGCCCGGACAGCGGCATCTTGGGCGCACGCTCGCAGTGGAAGGTACATCGCTCCTCCGTGCTGTACGCGCGCGCGACGTGCGCCGCCTCCGCAGGCGTGCGATGCCCGCCTGCGAGCGGCGGCGCATCAATGGGTGTGGAGTCGTCCGAGTCCTGTGTGGCGTGCGGGGGGCGCAAGGCGGGATGTACACGAGCCCGTCCTCCGCCATCGGCGGATGCCCGTACCCGCGCCCGGAGACAAACTCGGAACTCATCGAGCCCGCGCGCGCGTATCCCTCCAGGCGCATGGACCCGCCGCGCGCGTACGCCTCGGAGCAGAGCGAGCGGCGCGTGGCGGGGGCATGCGCGCCGTTGCGCGTCGAGTCGTGGTTTGAGGCGGAGGTGGACGGCGTGGGCACAAAAGACCGCAGCGGCACCGCAGGTCCTGAGTGGTGCGGGTCGAGGTAGAGAAGCCCATCGCCCTGCACACCAACGCAGTAGGACGACGAGGGTCGGCCGTCCGCGATGACTGGGGGAAGGTGTAAAGCATCTGCGAAGATGGTGTTAGCTACCGCGATAAAACAAGGATAGGGAGCGGGGGATGAGGGCCGCGAGAGTGCACACCAGCGCGACGGGGGCACACAGCGGCGGCGCTCGCACAAGAAGGTACCCGTTATCACGTCACGAAATCCCCGGCACAGCACGTCATCCGCCAAACGGCGGCAGCGTTCCTCTCATCCCCTCCCCACAAAACGAATGCAATAGAAAAAAAAAACGCACCCCTGATCGTCTCATAATACACTCGATTCACGCCGTCCAGCCCGAGCGGATACCGAGCGGGAGCAAGCCGGGGCGATCCCCCCATGCGCGCGTCTCGGGGTCTACGTGCTCCCTCCTTCCCGTGTCCGTGGCCGTGGCCGTGCGACGAGGAGTAGACCGAACCGTGCCCGGCGGAAGAGACGGAGGCGGGCGAGCGGCGCCCGTACCCGTACCCGTACCCATGCGCCGAGGCGTGGACTTCAAGTGCGGAGCGGGCGGCGGGCGAATGCGAGGCGGCGGAGACCTCGGTTTGGTACCGCGTGCCATCCGTGGCGACGGAGACGCCCATGCCGCACGCGGGGGACGCGTCCGCTAGCATCCTGCAGAGCGTCAGCGCACTATCCTTCAGATGGAGTATGTAGCGAGAAAGAAGATGATGACGAGAGTAGGGGAGGAGGCGCCGGAAGGTATGTACGCGAAAGTCGGCATCCAACAGAGAGGGAGGGTGAGGGGAAGGGAAGATGTATGTACGTCCTCGTCGCCGACAAACAAGTCGACGCCGCCAAACAGATGCGGGCCGCCGGCGACGAAGGGATGGGGGAGAGGGAGGGGAGGAGGCCTATGTATGATGCTCGTCTTGTTGACGCCGGGGGCGGTGGGCGGCATAGAGGGGAGTACGAAGAAAGAGACGGAGATGCGCGGATAAGCGCCCGTTATGTAATCCGCCGTCAGCGCCTGCAAAGCAGCGAAGACGGCGAGCCACGTCCCGGGCACAGGAGAGGAAAGGGGGGAGGGGGGGGAGGGATGAGGAGAGTGCGGAGGACGAGGAAAGGAGCGGAGTGAGGGCGAGCGAGGATAGGAAAAGAAAAGAACGGGGAGGATGTATATGTGCGTGGTGCGGAAGGCACGATAGTGAGTAGGGCAGGAACGACGAGCAAGAAGAGGGGAAGGAACGAGGGGAGGGAGAGGCGGGCGGGGAAGGAGACGGGGGAGAATGGGCGCAACGAAGATATGGAGAAGGGAATGCGAATGGAATATGGGGGATACACGAAGAGAAAGAAAGGAAGAAACACAGATGTACAAGAAGGGTACCCACCTAACCGCGCCTGCTGCCGCGCTGGGCCCAAACCACATCCCTACATCTTACCCCACGGCCTTGCCCGCGAGCGCCATGCGGTGCACGCCGAACGGCGCCCCCGGGCGAAACCAGGAGAGGAGCCGCGTGTGCGCGGCGAACGCGGCGGGCGTCGGTAGTGGGCAAGGCGGGATGGCGTGTGTCGGATCTGCGAAACAGGGGCGTGGTCAGCACAAGAAAAAAGCAGAGGGAGGAGAGGAAGGTGAAGCATGACAAGTACGCCGCGCATGCACAAAGGAGGGGGCATCCATTTGCACCAACCAGCGCAAGAAGGGCGGCGCCGCCCACGTGCGCGAGCATGGGGGACGCGAGGCTCAGACGCCCGTGCCCACGAAGCACCAAACCCAACGAAGAGAGAAAAATCACTCACCCCCAACCCTCCCCAAACTCTTTGCCAACAAGCTCTGCGCCATCCCTAACATACACCCCCACCCCGCGTCGCTCGTCCACCCCTTCGTCCCGCGCAGCGCCCACCACCTCTCCCGACTCGTCCCGCTCGTGCAGCTCGAGTGCGACTGCCGCGAGCTGGTGCTGCCTGCTTGCGAGTGCGCGGACGACACGTGGGTGTGCGACGAGTGCCCCGCAGACGAGGACGAGTCGCTCTGGCTCGGCGAGGGGCCCTGCCCGGGCGCCGCGCGTGAATTGGAGGCTGAGGCGGAGGGGGAACCGGGCGCAAGGGGCGATAAGGGCGGCGGGGGCGACGCGCGCGACGGCAGGTCGCGGATCGGCGCGAAGCCCGCGGGGTACGTGCGCGACGCCTGCACGGGGAACGGCGCGTGGGAGGCGGCGGGCCACGACCTAGGGTGTGATGTGAAGTGGGCGTGGACGTAGACCCGGGCAGCTTGACGCCCATTGACGAGATGTCCGCCGTGCTGCAATCGGGCGCGGCGTCGCCGTCGGGGAGGTAGCGTACAGCTTTGTCGAGGAGAGTCGTCTTGCTCCCGCCGCCGCCCCTGCCCTTCGACGTCGATGTCGACAACGCGAGCGCGCTCGCGGTGCTCACGCTGTGGCTGAGCGCGCCGCCCACCGTGCCCGCCAGCACCAAGTCGCTCGTCCTGCCCGCCAGATGGCAAACCACCCGCTAAATCTCGCTGCTAAAGGTCCGCCGGCGCCCAGCCGCGAGGGGGTGCGTTGTAACTGCAGCGTCTGCCGGGGGCCGTAGTTGTTGTGCCCCGCGGACGGCGGCGGTATGCTCTGCGAGAATGAAAAGCGGCATTCGGCTCGCGTGCGTGGACGCGCGGTCGCCCCGTACGCGCTGGGGAGGGCTTGGCGGCGCATCGTCAAAGTCGTACGACGTCGGGGATGCGGTGCCCTGGTGCAGTATCAGCAGCTCCGCCGCGCTCGGTGCCGCGCGCTCTGCTTCGCGGATGCGTGTCGCTCGCGCTCCTTCAGCCCGCTGGCGGCTGTCTTTGGCGCTAGAACCGCGGCCGAGAAAGATGCCGCCGGAGGAGGAGGTAGAGTGCGAGGTAGCGGAGGCGGAGGTCGAGTGTGAGTGGGAGGTGGAGGCGGAGGACGTGGCGGACGACGGGCAGTCGACGGAGAGGGATTCGGAACAGTCGCGTTAGAGCGGGGATTGGAGGAACCGCGATAACTTGGAGGCGGGCGTTTGCGGAGAGATCGGCACCGGGGGAAGCGTGGCTCTGCTAGGTGGGCCTGTGGATGTGGTAGTCGGCGCGGACGGACTAGACGTGGCGGATGCGCAGCGGTGATAGTACGGGTCGCGGAATAGTTGCGCTGAGGCGCCTTTAGACAACGGAGGCATCCCTAGTTCTGGGAGCATAATCTGATTGTCAGTGATGATGACACCAACGATGCTGCCATACAAGAAGCAGTGGAGGGGAAATAGGAGGAATGAAACACACACCTAATCCCTTAAGCCAGAGCCAGGTCGGCGCGTCCGAATGGATGTGTGGTGCGATGAACGAAGCCGTGTGTCCGTGTTTGGCAAGATCGTGTCGGCCCGATCGCCTGACTTCGACTTGTGATCGACAACTTCCACTTTACTTGCTCTATTTCGGTGACTTAGAGCTTCCAACTCCCATTCCTACACCCGGTACTCTTACCCGCTCCGAAATGGAATTCCCGATGGGATTGAATCCCCGAAACGTGACCGAATCCAAACCGAATCTGCATTACAAACGCCGCCCTTGGGGGGATTTTGTGCTGCTGTTTGAAACCCCGAGACCCTGCGCTCGGAGGAATCCAGCCGGAGCTGTAAATAACACCCTGCTTCATCCAAACCCGTTTTCCCCCTCCAGTTTTCCCTCGTCCTGCACCTCGTGCGTCTCGCGTGCTTCTTCAAACTTTGGAACTCCCTTGGCTACCCACTGGATGCACCGCCTCCAGCGCATGCTCCTCGGCGCGGGCGCCGGCTCTGGGAATATTTCGGGCTGCATTCTGCCTCCGTGACCGCCAATACCCGTCCTGAACCCGAATCCGCACACGTATTGCCTCATTCGAGCGCCTGTCATTCTCGAGGCGCTTCCGGTGATGTTGGATAGTAAGTACTGCTCCGAAAAAATCGCATCTGGCATTTCCTCTGGCTCGACAGCACGGTGAGTACGCGGGTGGCTTGCCGCACTCCCTGCAGTTTCAATCCACGAATCCGGTGCCACGGAAAGCCAGGAATTGTCGTTCCTGGCGCGATATTGATCATGGTGGCACAGCGCAGGTAGTAGGGTGCCCCGCCGAATCCTGCGATGGGGTGTGGAGTCAGATGTGAGACGTCGTAGAGGGAGTCTTCAAGAATGAGAGTCTCCAAACGGCCGAGAGCCCCCGAGGGCAGCCCCGGACCAGAGTCGATGGATCGAAATCGGAGTCGCTTCGAATCCCGGACCAGCAGTTCTCCGATGCGGACATCACGGGCGCCGTCTGCGAAACGCACTGATAACGGGTATTAGCCGCTGCGAGAGGGCCAGATGCGCAGGACATTAAGCTGGTGCGTGAGGTGGGGGGAATGTTACGAGCTCCTTCACGATCTTCCCCGGCTTCCGCGGCCGCGGCCCTCCTGGTATGCGGATATGATGAAAATTTCGCGGAGGACGTCGTCGGGGACGGATTTATGGGGCGCCAGCACCACGCAGTATACACGTCTCAGTCTCGCGCTTTGAGCAGCGATGAGCGCGAAAGGCAGGCATGTACGGGTCCGTTCTGATCGTAAAACCTGCCGCGGGGCGTGGAGCCTGAAAAAAAGGAGGTTGAGAAGAGAGGGACAAAACATATTTGAAGAAGAAGTGAGGGAGGGCGATTCTGGGGAGCCTGAGCGGCATGCAGAGAACTCAGAATTCCAGCCGTCGGTGTTAGGAGCCGCTTCGGCGAGTTGCTCCGGCAGTAGGCCCCGATTTGGCGGCATATTTAATTCTAAGGGTATCATAGTGTATTGTAATCATAATTTAATTCCAAGTAAAATACCATACATAAGGACATCTAAGCAAAAGAACAACGAATTAACAAACTATGTAACCCCTCAGGTTTTCTTCGCGTGACCCAGCCCACTGATCTTCCACGCAAGCACACCATTCACGAACGGCACCTTGAAGACAGCCCACAAGGCAGTGACACGGAAATAGGGCCCCCACCCTTGCCCCCCCTTCTCCACCTGAGTCATGCTTTCGACCATATCGATGACTTGAGCCGCGACGGAGCGGCGATGGGTAGAGTACGCGTCCATGATCTGGACAGCGTCGTGCGGCGTTCCAGATTTTTCAGCGTCAAAAGCGGATCTGCGGTGCTCGTCGATGGCCTGCGCGAGCTCAATGCCATCGCATATCCCCATATTCATCCCTTGGCCGCCCGCGGGACCGTGCTTGTGCGCTGAATCGCCGACGAGCAGAATGTACGCGCCGCCCTTGGCCCGATGCACGTATCGGTCGACGAGCGCCGGCCGGGTGCGGTACCGGGAGCTGTCGAGTACTTTGGCGATCTGCGGGACGGGGTGTAGTTTGGAATGTGAGCCCGGTCCCCGTGCGTCCAGAATGGCCTGGAGATATGCCGCATCGGGGGAAGCGGGCGGGGTGTCAGAAACCCCGAGGTAGAGCCGGAAGAGATTGTTGTTCTGAGGAGGCGCACCAGCAGAATCTTCTCCAAGCATAGGCGCTGTTAGCACGACGCCCCCAGCCCCGATCATCATCTGCAAGCCATCCCTTGGAACATTAGTCGGTAGCGGCGATGCAAACAGCACGTCTGCGACCACGAACGACAAGTCGTTGTTCCCCGGACCGGCGTCCTTCTTCGTGTAGGGGTCTACGAAGCGGATGCCCGCAAATGACCGCAGGAAGGACTTGGACCCATCCGCCGCGACGACGTAACGCGCCGTCAGGACCTCCCCAGACTCGAATCGGAGCTCGTACTGCGAGCCCTCGGCCACCTCCTTCACATCTGTGACACGTTTGTTCCAGTGGACGCTGTTCCCGCCGCCCTGCATATACTCGCGCATCCGGTGCTCGACTCGATGCTGGGGAATGAGCAGCGAGAACGCGTATTTGGTGTACGCCGCGATCTCCGACATCCGCAAGCGAAACACAAGTCGCTCCTGCAGGTCGATGGTCGTCAGAGTCTTGGACTGAATGCCGCCAGAAACAAGTTCTTCGGGCAATTGGGGATGCAGCGTCCCGAGGGCCTGTGCCGAGCGTGGTCAGCTGCGGATGAGATATATACATTGGCTAGGCGCACCTCGAGCGCACTCGCTTGCATGAGGACCGCGCGGGAGCTGTTATGCCCTGCATGCAGAGCGTCGACTATGACAAAGGGGATTTGGCGTGCTGCGAGGGCGAGAGCACACGCGAGCCCGCTTGGGCCAGCACCGACGATGCACACCTCTGTCGAAGAAGGTAATAGGTCAGTCATGTCGGTAAGTCGTCGTGGAGAGGAAGAAAGAGAGATCCCATCTTATCACACTTCCTCGCTGGGATCTGCGCGAAGCACGGTAACAGATACGTCCCCGTGATTCCAATAATCCGGGCGGCGTACATGGAGACGTCGAATTACCACAAGCACATCTCGTCGAAGAAAGCTGCTCAGTCGTTCGCAAAGTACATTTACCTCGTGTCATTGTGAAATATTTACTTCGGTAACACAGCCTTTACATCAGCAAACCCTGGTCCCGCTAGGCCCTGCTCTGGAGTGCTCCAGAGAGCCCACTAGCATGGTAGCATGGTAGGATGGGTGCCCCTCTCTGTAGCACTCCATAGCAGCGCGGTAGCCGGCGGTAGCATCGGGTAGCGATAGCGCAGTACGTAATGGTAGCAGTGGATTTATAATAGCAGCCGAGTCTAGCCGAGTATGGTGCCTCTCACTTAGTTACCGCTACTTTTGTACAGCGGCCAAATCGGCCGCGGAAAAAAATTGAATTTTGATGGCCTTGTGATGGCCGAGATTTGGCTCAGAAACAAGACATAATATGTGCAATTTTTCACGACGCGTCTCAGCGCGTCTCCTGGACCTCGTGTTGCGCAAAGCGAATTCTGGAACGCCGATTTCTTGAAACAGCGGTCACTCGTTCAAGAGGTCATCGAAGCGGCCGGGCAGCTGTGCATCTTCCTGCCCAAATTCCGCTGCGAGTTGAACTTTATCGAATTCTTCTGGGGTGCTGTCAAGAAATATCCCCGCAACAATTGTGATTATACTTTCGCAACGTTGAAGGAAAATCTTCTGAAAGCTCTCCAATCTGTTCAATTGAGCACCATACAGAAATGGGAGTACCAGATGATTCGTTGGATGGAGGCACACCAATCCGGACTGGGGGCAAAGGAGGCGCAGTTCAAGGTAAAGGCTTTCAGTTCGAGGGAATACACCTCCCATAGGCGTGTTCATGTGACTCTTGCACGTTCTTTTGACCAGTAGACCTATACTTTACCCTATGTATGCCTCGCGCCCTGAAATTGATGGATTTTGGCGGGTGTGGCCAATTTCGGTCGACCGAAAATTTATAAGTCCTTCAATTTTTTAGATAGGGCAAATCCCTCTAGCCAGATTGTAGCTGACATCGAAAGGAGCATTTCTACAAGAGGAATAAAAAATAGGGTTTTTTTTACGTGAGCCTTAGGTCCTGTACAAAAGTAGCGGTGACTAAGTGAGAGGCACCATAGTTCTTGTGGCAATTCGGGGCAGCATATTTGACAAAGTGGTCAACTGGAAGTAGGGGAAATTACATTCACCTCAATTCTCCATCTTGTCGAGCGCGTGCCATGCACCAACTGGCCAACAACGGTCCCCGCGCGTGGACAGCGTCTGCGCAAGCAAGGAGTTGCACGGATCGTGGGGGAAGGGGAGTCCCCCTCCGCCGACTTCGATGCTACGCTCGGGATGGAACCGATCACCCCCGTCTACGCCGCGCCGTGGTCGACACCACTGCCCGTCACTACGGTTATCCTGCCGAAGGACAACGCACTGGCGGCGCTGGAAGTCGTGCTGGCAGACGAATGCAGGAGCAAGGCAACCTGGTTTACAGATGGCTCTCTGCTCAAGGGGAGCGCGGGCGGTGCGGCGGTGCGGGTGGAGGCGGGGAAGAAGTGCGAACAGATCTGCGTACCGTTGGGCGACGGGCAGGTCTGCGAGGGGGAGATGGAGGGACTCATATGCGCAACTTCGAAGGCACAAAAGTAGTACATTTAATAATTTAAATGTGATTCCAGTGAGACACTATGCACAGGAAGGGCCAGGAGGAGCCCAGATTCAAAAATGAAAATATTTTCCTGGTTCCGGTTTACCGGTTCCAGGTCTCAGATCAGCAAAGAGCTTATCCGTCTGTCCTTTTTACGACTTATGTCCATCTGTGGGTGTCTGTCTGTAGTTTGTAAGCATGTCAAATCAGCAATGGTGACTAAGCGTGTCATCAAGCAGTCACTCGTTGGTCGCTCGTTCGACTCCCATACAAATCATCCTTTAAAACACTCTCATTATTTTACTCAACCAATTTCCGAGTTGAGATCATGCACTGCGTGTGCCGCGAGGAGAGACCAGAGGTCAGCGACGAGTGGCTAAGGGTGGCATGACATTAATATGGTATCTCAGCCAGAGAAGGAACCAGGGCTGCTCGGAGGGCCTTATCTATATGCAAAGCACCTACATAAACGTGTACGCGGACGAACGGAGAGATTTTCATGATCCAATAACGGATTGTGGTGTACCTGAGGCACCCACGACATTCCAGCAGTGCTGGTTCATGCAAGGGCGGTGGAAACAGCAGCAACGGCCGGCACACAGAAATGGGCGGTTCCGCAGGAGGAAGCCGCACAATATCATGTTAATCGAACGCACTAATAAAGTTGATGGTCCTACAGGTGTCCACAGATCCCCGCAGCCTCTGAAATGTGAGCGTGGCATAAAGGAGCAAAAGGAGCTGGGGTGCTAAAACCCCCCGGCGAGGTCCCCGAAAAGGGTGTAACAATAGGAATGCAGCAAGCACCAAAGGGGGACGGATCTGCGCAAACCCGAATCAGTGAACAAGCACCACTGCACCATAAAGGGCCACAAACCCGCGGAATGCGGCACCACCAAAACTGGCCGGACGGGACGAGGGAATGAATTACAGGTGCTGTCAAGCATTTCAAAAATCCGGCAAAACGCACCACGGCCATTGGTAGGATTGCTCCATTGTACTTAGTGGCCATACAAGGGCAGCATAAGGCATGGTAGAAGCAGGAGGACCAGAATACTGACAGTGTGTCCAGGACCAGGAATAACGCTGGAAGTAGCTGAGTGAGGGGCAGGAGGGTAGCCTAAGGAAATTCAGGGTGCCTGCTAGAGCTGGGGGCGCAGGGGTGCTACAGTTGTGGACAAACAAAGTCCACAAATAGCCTGTAGCCCTAACGGGATTTTATTTTGACTTACTTTCAACTGTTTTAGACTCAGATTAATGCAAAGAGCTCAAAAAACCTACTCCGAAGTTTTTCCCACGACATTTTATAGGCCGCCAAATTTTTGGCCCAGATCCAAATCTCAGATTTGTGATCGGAGATGATTGGTGAAAAACGGGGTTTTTTTGGCACAGCCACATCATGTGATTACATTATCTACCCCCTGGAATTGTCAATTGCTCTCTGCCGTGACTCCTCAATTGCATCAAAAGCCTTGTTTGAAACTGAACGATGCTGTTTCTTCTTCTTGACAGCCCAATCTGCTGCTGTGCCTGTCAACCCCCTGCGGTAAGCATCCATGAACCTCCATGATTTGTTGATGAAACGACGGATCACTGTAACTGGACATCCATCCAGATACTTCAAGGCCAATTCCTTTGAGTCTGCAAAATTTTTTTTTGGAACTTGCCGGTAGCGGTATTTGCACCATCCCCAATACTGCCAAAATAAATTAGTTCAAAAAAACCATTCAAAAAAATAATATACCATCTCAATAGGATTGAGTTCACAATGAAATTTAGGGAGAAATATGCACAGATGTCCAGCTTCAGTGATCACAGTTTCGAGCATAGATGGTTGGTTAACAAAGTCCTCTTGCTGACTGAGAAGACGTGCCATGCAGCACCCTGTACTCTCGAATGGGCACACAGGAGAACATTTTGCTTTGAGGCCTGAGACATCAAAGCCTCGCTCTACCAGTACAGCTTGAAGACCTTTTGCTTCATTATCAGCAGTAGTCATTTTTTGAACCTTTCCACGCTGAGCAGCAGATGGATTGGACTGGGGAATAATGGTGTCATTCTGCTTTGGTTGCTTCCCACCATTGGATTTATTCATGCTGAATGCTCGAAGTGCTCCCTCTGGCAGTGAGGCATGGGCTGAAGACTGATCAAAAATAAACAGGGCAGTCACCCCAGGATGGATGTCATTGTGGATTTTTATTGCACGCTTCACCTGCTTGATGAGCTGATCTGTATCCCACCAAGGGTCGCCCCTTGCACCTGGAAAAGTTATCTCCCGTGCATCAGCAATTATAACACCATGCTGGTCCCGTTGAACAAGTCGACCTGTTCCTTCAGTAATAAAATCTGAAACATGAATGAGGCGTCCACGACTTTTCTTTTGAAGGACAGTTTGCCCTTCTGCAAGCCTGAGAAGATTTATCAGTGGCAAAACACTAAGAAATACAAGAACACTTGCCAAGCAGAGCGCATATAATCAAGTGCATGGAAGCAGCATTCATCATGAAAATATGCAATGACCTTTGTCACTCCAGGTGGCAGAACAGGCTCAACAACTTCAAGGTTTGGTCCATGATACTGTGTCATGCGTGCTTCAAATCCTGCCATCTTAGGCAGAAAAACATCAGTTCGATACTGCACGACATCCGGCCGTTCATGGCCATCCATATAAACACCCTTCTTGATCAGGGTTCTGCGATAGCCAAGTCTGACTAGCCAGCGCCGGGCAGTACGCTCACTGATTGGCTGCTTTGGTGAGATTCCAAGTGCAGGAAGGATTTCTGTATTAATCCCTCCACAGAATTTCTTGGGAGTTACTGTTCCAACAGTCTGCTGTGTTAACCAAGCTAAGCATGCAGCCTGAACAGATTCATCATTCAAGAGTGACTTTGTATTTGCTCTTCCGCCTCTGGTCTCTGCTGGAAGCTCTTCAAAAAGCTGATAGTGTCGTGCCAGGGCACGGACACGTCGTGCAAAATAATTCCCATTCCCTTCATGCCATTGATGTGCAATTTCAAGACTTGCAGCAATTCGTTTGCGACCCTTTATACGGAGAGTAGCAAAATTCCGAATAATGAGGAGTTGGTTATATTGTGAAAGTGGAAGGTTTCGCTTCTTCAGGTCCTCCTTGATTTTTTCTCTGAGAGCATGCCAGCTCCGAATGATGACACCAGGTGCAGGATTAGAAAGAAGAGGTGACCTAGCAGGTGTTGTGGATGGGATCTCGTCACCACCAACAATATCATCCACAACTGCATCCCAGTCATTTGGGTCATCTTCAAGTTCTTCATCTGAATTATCCACCTCTATTGGCTCATTGGCTGGATCTGAAAGAACAGATGCTGAATGAATCCGAGGAACAAATTAAAGTGGAGATGGAGCACGAGAGGGAGGAGCAGTTGAAAATGGTGTTGAACCTGGTGTTTCGGTTGGAGGTGGAGCTTCATCCTCTGAATGATTCAACTCCTCCTCTTGTAATACTGGGGAGGATGGAACAGGTGTAACCGAGGAGGATGGAGTAATAAAGAAGCCATCCAGGTGAGTTTGTGTTTTGTTGTATTTTTTATATCTTTCTTGAGTGCGCACAGATTTGCTTCCTGTATCAGGACCTTTGATATACTGAGCCGGACGCCCTAAGCAACCTGATATGAACAAGTTGAAGTCATTGAAATATAATCAGACCTCACCCCCAGGTTTGCGTTTCTCAGCTGTTCGTTTAGCTTCATAAGCCTGGTTAGTTGGGATCCAGTCATTATCCCCTGCATCTCGTTGATCCTCCTCAATCTGTGCAAGCAAGTTAAACAAACGGTCTTGAAACTCTGCCTGTGCAACCTCATCCCAGTCGTCTTCATTATCATTGTCACTATGGTCTGAATCGACCTCAAGATAAGCTAAACTGTCAAGTTCTGCAAGATCAAGAGCTTCAGAATCAGAGTAGTCATCTTCAGAGGAATTATCTGAAGCCTCAGGTGAAGACTGTTGCCTAGGTTGTTGCCTAGATTGGTTCTTGAGCCCAGTAATGTTGCGTTTGGCACGTTTGCTAGGGCGTCCTCTTCCTCTCTGCATGGTGGGGAAAGATAAGAGAGAAGGCTGGAGTTTCTCCCGAATGAATCAGTTGACTCTTTCAGCTGACAGTTCTGAAAATAAGTCAGGCATGTGACCAAGAAAGATCATTTAATTGCGGCACATCCACTCGATGGATTTTCACGATTATTTGATATTCAGATGCGGCTCATCAAGGCGCATCGATTGCGCATTTTCTTGTAATTTTCCCACGACTTTTGATCGGCCGCCAAAATTTTGACCGGCCCGGATATTGATAGATGATTTGCCGGCTAACGGCTCGACAAAATCACTTAATTTTTATATGGATGTGTTCGCCTTGGTGAGATCTATCGATCCATGTACTTATCTCGGCTAAAAAAATCGATTTTCTTTTTGGTGGACTTTGTCTGTCCACAACTGTACAAACGGCGGGAAGGTGGGGACCTAAAATTTACGATACGGAGCAAGCAGGAGCCATGGCAGCACATCAAGCACCGCAGACACAGGCTAGGGATATATAGAGGTCAAGGGTCCAGCAGGGAGGCAGAAGAAGCTGAGGGCAGCGGGAGCGAGCGCGGATGCGGCGGGAAGCAAGAGGTTCCAATCATAATATGGATAAATATCAATCACTGCCACCTGTCAACCGCCGTCGCAGCGCACGGACCATCAACGGCGGACTGATGGAAGTCGCGCAGATTGATGGCGGGGACGAGGGCGGCACAACGGTGGCACCATCTATGGTGGCCTAAACAAGTAAGCAATCTAAGGTGTAGTCTCTTATAGACAGACGCTACAACAAAATCCACTCGTACCTCGCGTGTTGTATCTAAGGTGATACATCGCCAGCCCCTCTCACGAGTGACGAGAGGCATTGATTCATCGTGCTCAATCTCTCATTAGAACAGCGCAATGTATTACTAAAACCCCGGATAGGCCTGTACAAACTGCTACAAACCGCTAAGCCGGTGCTACGAGCTGCTACCAACTGCTACGCAGCTCTACGAACTGCTACGAACCACTACGAACCACTACGCCTTGCTACCAGCTCCTACGCCGGTGCTATGAGCTCCTACAAGCTCCTAAAAGCTCCTACACGCTCCTATGCCGCTCTACCCCGAGCGCTCCGAACCACTACGAACCACTATGCCTCGCTACCAGCTGCTACCAGCTATGGTGCCTCTCACTTAGTCACCGCTACTTTTGTACAGGACCTAAGGCTCACGTAAAAAAAAACCCTATTTTTTATTCCTCTTGTAGAAATGCTCCTTTCGATGTCAGCTACAATCTGGCTAGAGGGATTTGCCCTATCTAAAAAATTGAAGGACTTATAAATTTTCGGTCGACCGAAATTGGCCACACCCGCCAAAATCCATCAATTTCAGGGCGCGAGGCATACATAGGGTAAAGTATAGGTCTACTGGTCAAAAGAACGTGCAAGAGTCACATGAACACGCCTATGGGAGGTGTATTCCCTCGAACTGAAAGCCTTTACCTTGAACTGCGCCTCCTTTGCCCCCAGTCCGGATTGGTATGCCTCCATCCAACGAATCATCTGGTACTCCCATTTCTGTATGGTGCTCAATTGAACAGATTGGAGAGCTTTCGGATTCGCAGTCAGATCGCGAGAGACGGTTCCCTTGTCCTTTAATCAGTTTGCGAGTGCTCGAGAGCCACAGAAGACTCACCAATACCCCATTTCCCATTCGCCCACTTGTTTGCCCCTATGTCGTCCACCAACTCCATCCCCATCTTCCCCGACTCGAAACAGCTTGACGATGCTGGCATCAACTGGGTGTCCTTCAAGGATAGCGTTGTCAGCATCGTTCGCGGGCGCGGACTCCTCGGATACCTCGACGGAACGATCCCTCGCCCCGCCGCGAACATTGCCGCAGCAGACGATGCCGCCGCGGATGCTGCCGCCCCTGCCAAACCCACCAATCCCAATTTGATGTTGCCTTCGAGGGAGGAGTGGGACCTACGCAATGGAAACGCAAGCGCAGTCATCTTCCAGAACGTCAAAGGCCCCCAGGCGCATGGCTTGAGCGCAACCAGCACCAGCCGCGACATGTGGGCTGCGCTCAATGTCAAATTTAACCGGTCGTCGGAGACATTGAAGGGACTCGCCGTGGAGAGGCTGCGTTCAGTGAAGCTCGCGAGTGGTCGGGACTTGCCCGCCCACCTTGACACCCTCACGACGCTTCGCAACGATGCGATTCGCATCGGGTGCCGCTTGCTGGATGCCGACATGGTGCCGATCATTTTGAAGTCCCTCCCCGCCAAGGAGTTCGGAGCATCCATGATCACCCTGCAGGCTATGTCGATTGTGCAAGAGGTTGTCGCGAACCTTCTTACACTCTGGGACATCCTCTACCGCGAGGAGGTCGAGAAGAACAGTGTCGCGGACGCACTAGCCGCGAGTGTCGGCGGGAATGTCAGCGACGGGGTGCACTGCCCGAACTGCGACGGCAGACATCGCGGCGGCAAGGACAACTGCTTCGCGCTGGGCGGTGGAAGAGAGGGCCAGGTGAACCACTGGTACAAGGCGCCCCGTGGGAAAGAACCTCGCCAAGCATTTATCGACGCACTCAAGGTCGCGAGGGCTGCGAAGACGAATACCGCCACGGTTGCTGCCGCGGCTGTGTCTCAGAGCAGGCCGCCTCCCAACCCCACCACTGCATTTACTTCACCCATGGCGGTCTACGCACTGGGCACTGACATCCACCAGCGCTACAACTATGTCCACGATGCTGGTGCGTCATGCGTCGGCTGCTCATCGGTTGCGGACGATAACACGGTTCACAGATCTGGATGTGGAGGGTCAGCTCCTCCCATTCTAAAGGAACCTGTTATGCGTACCGTAGCCGATGTAGTAGATACCCCCTCAATATATGCCGCCGACGTCAAACACGATTCGTCACGGTGTTTAACGTTCCTGAACAGTGGCACATCAGAACACTGTGTGGTCGAGCGGGCACAGTTTACGACATACCAGAAGGTGCACCTTGATGGCGCTACCGCTGTCAAGTCGGGCGGTGGTTTCAAGGTCGAGGGGAGGGGCCTAGCGGAGTTCATCATACGCGTAGCCGGCGGATCAGTGCAGAAGATTGTCATCGAAGCACTGCATACTCTGGGATTCGCGATGAACCTTATCTCATTGCCGACGCTTGACACGCGAGAATTCCGGGGAGAGTGGGGAAACGGTCGGATCTCAGTCGTTGGCCGAGATGGGACCGTGGTCGTGGATGGGCAGATTGCACGGGAGGAAGGCCGCCAAAAGCTTTATCAGGTGGATGTCGTCGACAATAAGGACGGATGGGAAGACGTCGTCACTGCCATAGCAGGACGTAACCGAAGCCAGCCCACTGATCTCGAGACGTGGCATCGTCGATTTGGCCATGGGGACATCCGGGTGCTTAAACGAATGTCGGACCGGTCGCTCGTAGATGGTTTGAAGGTCGTGGAGACGGAATTGCGTGGCATGTGCGAGGACTGCATCCTGGGGAAGCACGATAAGACACCATTTGATGATATCGTGGTGCACGAAAACAAACCGCTCGAGCGCATCCATCTCGACTTGTGGGGGAGAGCGAGAACACCAAGTTGGTCTGGTGCTGTGTACATGATGCTCGTCTCTGATGGAGGAACATCGATGAAGTTCCCGCTTTTCCTGAATAACAAGACAGCGGTGACGACGTTGGATGCATTCGAGGCATGGCTGACGGAGGCCGAGGTGCAGACGGGGGAGCGATTAATGTGTGTTCGCATTGACTTGGGGCGGGAATTCGACAACAAGTTTTTCTTGGCCTTCTGCGCGGAACGGGGAATCCGTGTTGAGAAGATACCTAAAGACTGGTCATCAGCGAACGGACACGTCGAACGGGGTAATCGCACCGTGATTGAGGGTACACGCACGCAGCTCATCGAGGGCGCGATGGACCATCGTTTCTGGGCAGAGTCCGCCGCCGCTCATTGCTACGTCCGCAGTTTCATCCCCTCGTCGCGCCACCCCGATGTTGTTCCGTGCATGGCGTGGTTTCGCCAGAAGGACGGCGAAGGAAATCTCGTCAAGTCAAATGTGTCACACTTGCGCGCGTGGGGGAGTACCTGTTGGGTGAAAGACCTGGACGAGCGAGGAGGGAAGCTGGGAGCACAGGGCTGGAAAGGGAAGCTAGTGGGCTACATGGGCAGGCGCGGCTATCGTGTGTACGATCCGGAGCGCACATGCATATTCCAGGTGCGGAATGTGATCTTCGAGGAGGGAATGCCTCACCGCACCAGGATCGGGGACGGCGAGGACGCGCTGCCGCAGGACCCGACGGTGTTCGAAGACGAAGACACACGCATGGGACCTGCGCCCGCTGCGCCGGCCGTTCCTGCTAGTCTACCCAATGTGCCGCCTGCCCCTCCCGCTGCCGCTGCCGCTCCGGTCCAGGTTCCACCACCTCTTCCTCGTCGAAGTGCGCGTGCCCCAATACTGTCCGAAGCGTTGCCACGGTCAATGGAGTCTGTTGACGAGGAGAAACAGGCTCGCATTGCCGGAGAGGAGTGGGCAAACAACACTCCCCATCCCACAGCAAATGCGGCCGACGCCGATTGGGAGGGCTTCGATGCGGAGATGCTCCAGTCGCCGTGGGCGTTCGCGAGCGCGATAAAAGGGGGCAGTCTCCACGCGATTCCGCGGTCATACCGAGAGGCAATGCGTGAGCCAGACACATGGATGCCTGCGATGAAGAAAGAGTTCGCTCAGTTAGAGTCCCGGGGTGTCTGGAAACTGGTGGACTTGCCGGTGGGGGAGCGTGCGATTGACGGGATGTGGGTATACAATGTGAAAGTCGACGGTGGAGGGAAGGTGATCGGCCACAAGGGGAGATATGTCGCGCGTGGGGACGAGATGGTCGAGGGAAAAGATTTCGAAATCAAGTGGGCGATGGTGGCGCGCATGGAGTCCGTACGCGTACGGATGGGGCTTGCGGTGGCAGCTGTGCGGGGATTACAGTGCGGGGATTACATGTGCGCCAGTGGGACTTTTCGGGAGCGTACCTCAATGGCGAGATGGACCGGCCAGTCTACATGAAGCAACCGACGGGTTTCGCGAAGCAGGGGGAGGAAAGCAAAGTATGCTTGCTCCTGCGTCCGATTTACGGCTTGGTTCAGGCTGGCCACATATGGTACAAACTCCTCGCCAAGGGATACAGTGACCTCGGGTACAAGGAGAGTCTGGCCGACCCATGTATCAGAAGTTAGAACGCATGCGCGAGGACAAGATTACACGCTCACCACCACTCATACGGACGATGTCCTTGGGGTGTCCTCGTCGGAGGAGGAAAGTCGGCGCGTCGTGGACGAGTTTGCGAGAAAGTGGGATCTGAAGGAGGTTGACGTGGCATTGCTGTTGGGGTTGACTTTCGAGAAGTTGAGTGACGGGTCAATTTCGCTTAACCAACGGTAGTATTTCGAGAAAGTCCTCCATCACTTCGGCTTCGCAGATCTTCCTCCGCTGTCAACCCCGCTCCCACCTGGTTATCAAATCCGTTCTGCACCTTCCCCGCAATCAGCAGAAGACGCCGCGTTTATGCGCGATAAACCATTCCGGTCCATCCTCAGCACGATAGTCTGGGGGAGCAGCGGAACTCGCCCCGACCTCTCCTACACATGCTGCGTCCTTGGCCATGTTCAATCAAATCCATCTCCTGAACACTGGCGACTTCTCATTGGTGTTCTTCACTACATCAACGGCACGTTGGAATACGGGATCAAATATTCACCCCCCGTGGACGCGAACATTCCTGGTGCAGGTCTTAAGCCCGAAGGTGACGTGGACTCGGACTAGGCTGGATGCGTGGATACGCATCGGTCCACATCGGGATACATCTTCTTCATGGGAGGGGCTCCGGTTTGCTGGTCGTTGAAGCGTCAGGCCGATGTGGATGGACAATTGGCTTCGCGAGGTATTTCTCCCACAAGAACTTCCATTTCGGCTCCGAGGCGACAACCTGGGGTCCATCAGTTTAACGGAGACTACGAAGGGACACGGCCTCGCGAAGCACATCGATATTCGCTGGCATTACATTCGTGAACGGGTTAAGGACGGGCAGGTGGCCGTCTCATCCGTTCCCGGAAAGGAAAATGTGGCCGATATTTTGACGAAAGCACTCCCGCGCATCACCCACGATAAGATCGTCCGGCAGCTTGGTTTGGATTGGAAAAGGAAGGATGCTGTTCGCCAGGGGGAGTGTTGACGAACGGTCGTCTTTGGTTTGGCGTACAGCGGGTTTACGAATTTCACTTCATTTCCTTTTATATTCTCGATCATCGCTCCCATCTTATTTAAGGGATGCGGAGCGTTTCACAACCCTCAGTCTTATCACACCGAGTACGACTGAGGGTATGTGCATTATTGTATCCTCACTTATATCATACTTACAACACCTGTAGATACTTACGGATATTTCGTCTACAGCAGGCATGAAATACAGCATCGTCGGGCATATGTACTCCAGCGTCGAGGCCCAGCACTTCATCGTGCGTTACCTGTGGATTTCCGCGTCAAAGAAAAAGATCTTTGACTACGACCAAGGGGGTCCAAAGATAAGTAATTGCCATATGGGGTAGAGGATAAGGGGGTACCTGGACCCGAGAAAACAGAATTTGCATGCATTTTTTTTTGAGGGCTAGAGAGCTTCTGGGGAGCTCTGAGACACAGTGGATGTCTCTTGCAGCTTACCTCGAACTCCCTGAGTGAGGAGAGAGTCCCAAGAGTGATGTTTTCGTTTATATTATCAGCGACTGCCTAGTGGGCCGAACTAGGTAGTGGGCCACTTGCATAATAGAAGGTGCAGTGATGTAGAATCCCCGGATTTGGTGCTCATAGGATGGAATATGATCTATCGTAACACTGTATGTCAAATTTCGAGGCAGAGTGATGCGGCGATCAAAAGTTGCGGCAGGTTCTCGAGCGAGATGCCGGCGTGTGAACATCATTTCTTATCTCCGAACGGCCTTCGCGCTCGTCTTTGGCCGGTTTCTCCCCCAATTCTTCGCCGATTCACAAGTTTGGGGGCTCGTTGGCATCCCTTGATTCGAATTGATAAGGTAGGGGCCATACAAATCCCGCCAACGTCACATGACTATCCGGATTTGGGCAAATTCCCTTGTAAAAGCCCGCAAATAATGGCCACATCATCTCGGGCTTATCCCCTCCATGATTTTGTAGAAAAACATGCCTGGTGTATTTGGGAACTTACCCATTTGTGAGAAACTCAAAACTGATGGACGAGATGTCGAAATGGTCTGAAATGTCTTGCAAGGCAAACTCCTCCTTCAAAAAAAAACCAAATGCTAATGGGTCTTGTCAGACCAAGTTTTATAGATCTTTGAACGATTTCATGGAAGGGATTTGTCCAGGGTGCTCTACTTATTTTATACAGCATTTATTTTGGGAATTTGCCCAAATCCAGATAGTCATGTGATGTTGGCGGGATTTGTATGGCCCCTACCTTACCCTCGTTTCGGACTATATATGAAAATGAGTCCCCTTCGCCTCTTGGACCGTTCAAGATCATCTCGACCTGATCCCAAGTGGCACAGTCCGGCCACCTCTTTAGCGATCGACCCGTCTTGCCTACGGACCTGGAACTCGGTTGTTGCATTCTATACCTCTAATAAGGTATTCTCTTACATCGATCTGGCTTTTAAATGCGCGACTTCCTGTTCATGCTGGGCTACTACCCCAAACCACCGAATTTCAGTGGCGCAAAAAAGATGAATTTTGTTGGATGGGTTATGGGTATGTGGTGGTCATCATTTCCATTTAGGTACGTCTTAATACTTCCCCTGGAGCCATCTGTTTCTTAATTTCGGGCTTTATTACAGTTTGTGCTCTATTGGGGAACCCATTCTGTCCGGAGTGCAATTACACCCATCCCTGATGGCTGGAAAGGCAAATAGTTACGACCCCATACATCTCAGATCTCAAGTTTAAGTGTACAAAATAATGTAACTGTATGGGATACACCGGGGTGAATATTATTGGCACGAACAAACGATTTGGCTGGGTGGCCCACTACCCCGTTTTTGCTATTTTGGGACACCCCCCCGAAGAAAAATTCGGTAGGCCATGAAACCTTCGCATAAATTCGCGGAAAATATCTCGTCTCACCCACAGGATGCATAGCTTACTTTCAGAGCCCATAAACCTGTATCCACGCCGATTCATGTGTGGGCTCGAGCTCAGAATTGCTAAGGTGGCCCAGTACCCAGTCACAGATAATAAATACAATTTTTCGAGCGACAGGCTGTTTTGATTGGTACTCCCAATCGGGTGAATACCATCAAATGTAATGAACAGACATGGTACGAGGAAGGCACAGCTCGCATGCAAACCGTGGATTCAATTTACATTCCTACCATGTTCAGGAGCTCACACAATTTTTCTGAGAGGTGTTTGTACTTTATATTTACAGTGTATAATGACCCGAACATTTCTGCCCTTGTTTGTCTTACAGTGCAATTCATCATATTTGAATACATACTGTACTGAAACCAGGCTTCAAGTTGTAACCAAATATGCACTTAGTACTCCTGGAATAGTCAGAACCCCACGGATGTGGCCAACAGGTGGTTGGAATCGGAATTTCCCTGGACATTACTTCTGATATTCGTTAACGGGTGACTGTCAGAAACCACCTCAAATGAACAGAAGATCCCACATTGTTTTAAAAAAATTACGGCGCCCCACATCCATGGTGTATTATTTTGTCCCCGCCTGTCGGCTTTGACAAGCGGAGTTTCTCAAAAAAGGCAACTTTCCCATCAGGTACTGCTTACGTAGAGGTAGAGGGGCTATCCAAACCACCAGAAAAAAAAATGTAGGTGATATCATATTTTTTTATCTTTGGACCCCCTTGACTACGACGGACGGAAACACGATCGCCCAGTAGTATTGTTTGTGCTACTTATCAGCGCCATCATTGTTGGGATCAACACCATGAGTCAGTGAGTAGTGCTGCCGCGAGGTGGAGGTGAGTCACTTTTCGTCTTGCCCTTCACCAACCCTATGATGATGTTTCTACCATTCAAGAAGGTTTATGTGCCTCCATCCTTGAGTTGCTAATTTATTTCTTCTGCCGGATTCCGCGCCTGGGGGTTCTTTGCATGGAAGAAGGGTCACCAGACTTGTCTCGTGTCGCGCTTCGGACTCGCCATGGTCCGCCGACTACTTAAAAACGCTCCTCTTCCCAGGACCCCGCACTCTGCTTATCGATGTCTCCCACTTCATTTCTCGGCTGGTGCCTTCTTCTCACTCGCTTGGTGTCTGCGGCGTATGTGTACCCCAACGGGAGCCGTCTGAACCAGATTCGTTCGATGTACGCCTGGGAAGGCTTCGTCTATGACATAGAGGTGCCGATTCATCTTTTCCTCCAAGTTCCCTGCTAATTCAACGTTGTACGATCTCTGTCTCTGTAGCCATGCAAGACCACGGACGAGATGGCCGCCGACTTCACGCATATGAAGTCGGGGGGCGCTAGGACGGTCATCACGTTCGACTTCTGCGGGACAGGCGCTGATGCGTCTTATTATGACGGTTTGTTCTATGCTAGTCGGTTCGACGCTCATGTGCTGACTCCTGCTCTCAGACATCATCCTCGCTGCGGAGAGGGCCGGAATCTTCATTATTCCTCTAGCCTGGACCCTGCCTATCCACGTCATCAATCAGAACTATACTGCTAACGGTTCGAGATTCCTTCGAGGATCGGCTGAGCCCTCTGAATACTAAATGGGCTTTACTCTATAGACACGTTCCTCGCAAAGTCAGTCCCTAGGATACTTGCCGTCACCGAAGCCGTCATGCGCAACCCAGGGCCTGTGTTAGCCGTAGCTGTCGGTGAGTGCTCCCCTCGCTAACTAGCCATCCGCATCTTCGTTCATCGATCGATACTCAGGCGACGAAGTGAGTCTGTGCCATATAAGTAACACTTTGAAATCATCTTACCGGTACGGTCACTTAGCCACTATATGACGATGATGCTGGGAGCCCCGACGTATGCATCCCACCATCTGCGCCGTCCTTCTCCCCTTGACTTGTGATTATTTGATTGAAAGGCCCTCGCGTATTACATCAACAACATGCGGTCGAACTTCACCGCAGCGGGCCTCGACATCCCCATCTCTATCTCCGAGCTGGCGTACGGCTGGCAGATATCGGGGAACATCACCGCAGTTTCAGACTCGGTCGACTTCTTCATGATCAACGAGTTTCCGTACTTTGCGCAAAACGCGCAGGCGGGCGGGTCCAATTCCTCGTGGCAGAACCTCCTCACGGACATGGAGTACTTTGAGACTTTGGCGAACGGCCGGCCGCTGCTTATCACGCAGGTGAGTTTTCGACTTTCTCTTTTGGGGACCCACGTGGTCTGTCCTTCGGAGCTGAAGTATCTTCAGACAGGCTGGCCAAGCAACGAGGACGAGTTTGCGCCCAACAGCCCCGCCGTCGTGGCCAGCGTGGCATCGGAGGAGGCGTACTGGAACTTGCTTGACCGCCATTGCGAGGACTACTTCAAAGCCAAGAACATCGGCTGGATTTGGCGCGCGTACAGCGACGTTATCGAGGGGTGGGGTGTGATTGAGCTTAATGGGACGGACAAATGGCCGTGGAGTGCGCGCCTTCTTTGCTAAGGTTGGATCCAGTGCGGGTAGTGCCTCTTGCTGACGTCGAAACCGCTCCGGGTGCTGCAACGTTGATGTACTTTGGCTCTCACCTTCACCGACACACCCAACAGCTCTTGTCCTTCATTCGTTCCTGCCGCATAGTGTATGTGGGGGAAAGTGGGCCATGTAGCCTGCATATGCAGAGCAGCTGGCTCGACAACGTGTGCGATCCCCTCTAGACATCTTCCACGCACAGCATGTTCCCAGTTCCCAGCTCCGGCCTTTGCGCTCGGCTGTTTCCATTTGAAGTAATCGCCTCCGAGGCATATGTTCCAATGGTAATGTACCGATCGCGGTCACATCTACTGACATCACAGATTCTGATTCATCTACGGGCCTAACATATTTGAAATCGATATGTACAGGGTCTGATCTCTACCGTCCGTGCAAGGTTCTTCTGATTAGCTAGCTCAGCCCCAAGTCCCCGGACTCCTGAGGGTATTGGACTGCGTCCGGCTTTGCCCCTTCGGTACTGCGCGATTCAAGGCCATTTATCATTTATGGGCATGATTTGACGCGCGCCCGGTATGTTCGCCTCCTTCCATATATTTCAACAGACCTTCTTGACTGTGGAATTCAGATTGACTCTCCCAGGCTCGACCCTTCCGGAACCTCGTTGTCAGACGTATATTCTCACTTGAAGTGATTTTAACAACATAATCAATCTCGAGCCTATCAACTATGGTGTGTTCAGTCGCACTTAGAAGCATCGCGCGGTCCAAGCCTATGAATCTTTGTCTATTCTTGATTTTGAACCAACGTTCGTTTGCCTCTCTCAAACCTCCGCTGATCCAATTGAGTTTCAATGGAAATTCAACCTCGGTATTTCGCGGCTAGTTTGTGCGTTTTTTTCTTTTTGCCTGCGATTAACTCCACCGTGCACTTTCACCCGGGCTCTATCGATTATCATTCACCTCTAAATCAAAACTATTCCCGAACAACCACCTTGGCCGCTTCCACCGCTGAAATTTAAATCCAGGTTCGACCCAGTTGTAGGCAGTATTTCACGGGTGCGCGTCCATTCCACCCGTTCACATTTGCAAGTACGTTCAGGGTTCGGTTAGATGTACTTCCATTTGATTGGATCTAGGTCTCGAGACAGAATACTGCATTCTGACACCGTACAGATATGTATTCCGATGTACTCACCCTCGTCTTATTTTTTACCTACTTTCCAACCTCGCTCATTTCGTTATTTACAGATTGCCTCCCGTACTTACCCGCCTCGACCCTGGCGAAGGAATATATGCATCTTCCTCACTGCGCCGCAAGGGGTGACATTTTTCATGCTGCAGCCACGTATGACTGTTTGAGGTATAAAGGACTGGTATTCTGGGTCGATCGAATAGCTTGCTTACCTTTTGCTCCCAAATTCGACCCTTACATTGCGTTGTCTCATTCTCTATTATCCTTCAGATTCCCCGCAAATCTGGGCGCACTTTATTTACCGGTTTGCTATCTGTTGTGGCTTGACAGCTGGTTGATCTCTTGCTCCGGTCAATGCTTCAAGCTATTAAAATGCTAGTAGTCGCGTTCTCAAAGCCTCAATGAAGCTTTCTACTCCTGGACTGCGCAATATTCTGGGCTTCCAGCCCACATTTCGCTCAAACGACACGACGTTCTTAACTCAAAGCGCTCACTTGTCGGCATGACAAAACTGTAATGCTTGCGGAGCACGTTCTTAACTGTGGACCTGGGGCCAGGTACAATCCTTATAACCGCGTCCCTTTCTTAAACTCTTTCGCTTTTATCCCCATTTCAGCCGGACCTGGCTTTTCCCTCTGTTTTCGGCCCCTCCTTTCAAAACCCGTTTCTTTAAGCCCCGGCATTTCCTTATAATGGTCTCGCACTCGAGCACCGTTTCAGCCGGACCTGGCTTTCGTCTCTTTTCGTTGGCCCTCTTTTCAAAACCCGTTTCTTTAAGCCCCTATACAGTTGCCCATCCGTTCTATACACCAGAACGGTGGCTGGTGCATAACATAGCCACCACTGTGGCACAGCACAGCCACGTTCTTTGGTACAGGACATATTGGCAACAGTATACTAGTAGGTTTGAACCGCGCATGTGCTCGTGTGGGGTGTGTGGGCCACCGTTGAGCTCTTACTTTTTACCTACAGCTTCGGACCTCGTTACAGTCGCATCCCATCTTTCCATTCACCTATTCTTGATTCCTCCCTACCGCGCTTAGATCACTTAAACTTGCTTCCACTTGTACTCGTACTTATCGACATAACTCGTATCTGAGCAAGAGATTTCTCGAATCCACTCGCTTTTTTTGCAGTACTGTTTGTATCGCAGTATACAATACCCGGAACATCCTCACTCAGAGTGATTCATTCTCTCTTCGAGGATGTATCATGACCGATACTTCATTGAAATCCAAATCGCGCCAGAAGGAGAGTTGGAGTACTATTATAATTGAGTGAGGGACTCGGAGTGGCAGGTGCGTAGTCGGGGCTCAACTCGGAGTTGGCATCTTGGGGGGGCAAAAAGAGAGAAGGGGAAAAAACCGGAAAGAAAAGCAAAACTCAGGGGAACGACAAAAACTTACCGAACAACCTTGCTCGAATCAAGCGGGCTCCCGCCCCAACATTACAAGGTGTCAATGGTTGATACACCTCGAGATATAGAGGGTCGACAGAATTCTCGGACACGGATCTATCGGTCTTCGACCGTTCTCTTGCACTGGAGGTAAAATTCAAGCCAAGAACAAAATTACAGTGAATCTTAATGGAAGTCAAGCCTCGGATTGAAAGTGGGTTCACTGTAGGTAATGACCAAGTACTATAGGGTGATATATAACACTTCTGAGCCCGTCGCAAGTTGATTTTGGGGTCAGGGATCAACTCTCACTTCGCTGAGGGCATGGAGTTCGACTTAGCACTTGGCCTGGTGTCTAAAGGCGTCAAGGTCGTGGTGTTCTCTTCGGAGTGCAATCGGGTCGGAGGCGGAAATAGCAGCTGATCTGAATACAGGAATCCTGGCTCAACGCTGGAGAAACTTCTAAATATCTATGTACGATCTTACCTGTCTCTACCTAGATCGACAGACGAACCTCAATCTCCTCCTTGTTTCCGTACAACGTCTCCGCGTCGGTCACCCAATTAAACAGACAACTCCCACAGCCGCTCGCTATCGCAAACGGATTGAGCTCCAGAAGCTGCACCTTGCCGATGCCGGTGTGCACATACACATCAAACACGAACCCCTCCTTGTCGAGGCTGTCCTTTGTGTCGTTCTTGACCGAATAAGCGATGATCTCCCCGTGGATCCGCTCTATTCCCTCAAGCAAATGGTTCATTTCCGCTTCAATCTGTTCGCGTGGAAGCTCTGCGAGCAGGCTGGACTTATGCCAGCTGTACTGGCTGACGGCCGTTACCCGGTTGGGCCGCGGGTTGTACTCGCTTGTCGGTGCGCAGAACACACGGTACTCGCGCCGGGTATCCATCGTTTCGTCCCACCGCATGAAGTATATGTGGATGGGTGAGTCAAGGGCGAGCGCATCAGATAGGGCGCTGTGCGACCGCTGACTCGTCGCTAATTGGTCGACAACAGCGCTGGGGGAGGTGAGGGGTGCATTAAACGGGGAGTCTTTCGGCGACGCGGCGTCGTAGCGCGCGAAGTATCGGGGAGGGGCCGCTTCGGCTGCGGCCGGCTTCGGGAAGAGATTGTAAAATGGCGAGGGATCCAGAAGATCGTCTCTGTACAAATTCGAGATCTTCCCAGTGAGCATCGCGACCGTGCTCGCATTCAGCAGCGTCTTGGCATAATAGGGAGTCAAAGTGAGGGTGCGAACAACGTTCGGGTCGATGTTCCGCAACCGCACGATGAGGTCTATCCAACCTCCATAGAAAGTCGCTCGAGGGTCGGGAAGCACCGTTGGAATTCGGGTTGCCAGAGCTGGCGCCAGGAGGGCAGGATCAAGAAAGGAAGCGTTGAACAGCTCTGTCTTTTCAGTGATGCTTTGAGAGACTGTAGCTGAAGATATCAGCTTCAGCCACATGGTTGTAAGCGGTTGGGAGCAGGATGAATTTTGTTATAGGAGTTTCAGGGGAAGTTTGAGTCGATCTCTTGATCCGTTACCGCCATCTCCCACTTTCCCACGCCGATTTTCGCTGGTTGGTGGCGGGATGAAGCGAGACTGGCGGCGGAGATGGGTCGGGGAGGGTTTGCAGCCCGGTTTGCAGCCCAAGGGTGATTCCGTATTCACGCCAATCCGCATCCGCACGCACACTCGCCCCAAATATTAAATGTTATTAATGATGTATGCCCTTCGCCATGTAAAACCACGTTGCAGCCCCGCTTAACCAAACAGCCCGGTGGAGCACTCCGGCGTGCCGAAGGAGATGTCTTGGAAGTACGGGCCTGCGTGGAGGGAAGTTAGTCAGTGTTGATGCGAGAAAACGAGAACGACAGCGGGATAAGGACGGAGGAAGGGGGAGGAAACAAGAACGGGAAACATACCGAGGTGATTCAGGATATTGAAATCAATCAAGCTGTTCCCCGTCGAGCAGTTTTCGTTGTCCTGGCCCGAGCACGCAACGAAGTTCGACTGGGTTCCGTCCACGCTGTGTATCTCCCCGCTTGAGTGCTGGAAGCCCAGCGCCTTGGGGGGAACGATTGGGATGGGGTCGTGCTGATTGGTGACAAACTTGAGGCCGAGCTGCGCGCGCGAAGAGGTTAGTGGGAACGGAAAGTAGGAGGAAGGAACAAGACGCACCTTGCTATCGAGGAAGTTGGCCCATGCCTCGTTCCCGCCGCGCGGCAGCCCATAGCCAGTCACCGCCACGTTCACGGAGGGGTCCACCGCGTCCTTGATCATGACGCCCGTCATCGTCGCCAGTGCCGCACCTGTAGTACCCAGCCATTGAATGAGTAGATGAATCAAATTCACCGGGCAGGGACGGACCGAGACTGTGCCCCGTAACAACGACCTTCTTGACCCCCGTGCTCGCGAGGCCCTTCATCACCCCCGCAAGCAGCCCGTCCGCAGTGCGCTCGAACGTCTGCTGGAACCCGTCGTGCACCTTGATGTCCGCTGCCCGCGTGTGAGATCATTCAAGTAAAGGGACAGGGATAAAGACGCAACGTACTCCCAGCAGCCTCAGGGAAACGCGACGAGTTCAGCGCGACGAGCTCGAACTCGGCGTCGTTAAGGAGGGAGAGGAACTTAACCGGGTCGGTTCCCGCGTGTGCGACGACGAGGCTCTGGTCGTCTGCATCGTGTGCAATATAGTCTGCGTGAGTCAATCAGATACCGTAGCCGGACGCAGCATGCATGCAGGGCGGACTCACACAGCGGGATGGCGCCCTCGTCTATGCGGCGGGGTGTCAGCATATTGTGAGGCGATCGGAAGAAAAGGGAAAGGAAAAGGAAGGGAAGAGCGAGACGCACCTCCACCAGACTGCAAAAACGTGATATGGGACAGGGCCTCGCACGGCTTGCCGCACGTCCACGCCGTGATCGTTGAACTCTCGCAGTATGCGACGCGGGAGAAGAGCGCGGGCCGCACGAGCGTGCTGTTCACTGTGTCGAGCGACACGGGCGTCGGCGTTCCCGTTGCTGAGTCGTCGCTCGTCGAGGGGGGCAGGCCGAAGATCGGCGCAGATAGTGTCGCGGGGAGGAGCGAGAGGAGGGGAATGAGAGTAAAAGTGTGCATGGCTGCCTAGAAATTAAAAGAAAGAAAAAAAGGAATGGCGCAGCCAGGAAAACAAAAGGAAGGAAGTAGCGGAAAGAGAAAGGGGACCAGGTGCATTTCCCGCTGCCAACTTTTGAAACCCGAGCGGATAGAAACAAGTCAACAAGTCGACAGTATCACTGATGGTGTCCCAGCCAACGCGGCGGTGGCGCGCTGTTGTCGCGCAAGTGCGACATATCAATGATCGACGATCTCTAGGGTCCGGCAGCAGGTCGCTCACAGTCGCTCACTCGCCGCTGAGTACTGTACTAATCCGATCAAGTGTTCAGGTGACGGGTGACGAGGACCTGTGAACTGAACACTTGGGGTGTAGGTGACGGTGACGAACAATTTTTCTGGCCCAAATAGGCCTGAAAACACTCAAAAAATTGCCCGGCATTCGCCGGACATCCATATATATGAGATCAATTGATGGTATTTGTCAGAATGAACACTTGATCCAGTGAACACTTGCAGTGATGATTGACAGCCTGGGAACACTTGATCGGATTAGTACAGTACATACAATATTAGTAATATGTTTTGTATGCCGGTAACCCGGCTACAGAGTGGGGGAGCTTAGCTGCAGGTGCAGCCATATTGGGCCGGAGGAGAGTTGCATTTGGCCTCTCTTTCCTTTCCAGCCGAACATAGGAATCTTCCTGGATTCTTGTCTCATCGTCTTCATCGGGATTGGCCCTGCCAGTGATTGCAGTGAGAACTGTTTTGAGCTCGGATATTGCCGCTTTCATCCGGGGTACCTGTGCAAATAATTGTTTGAGAGCTAATTATCGGTGTTTTGCTTCATGATGCACCTCCTCTGACTGACAACAAATTATCTTACTCTTTGGGACCCTCTTCAGGATCAGTACACCCTCGAGTGATGTGACCCAGGAAAGCATAACATATCAAGAAATCCGTCAATAATTCCCGGTGAAGTGTCGGCTGCTTCCGCCACACACGAAATTGCATGATGGGCATTCCAATCACAAAAGGTATCTTACAGAGACGTCTACGAATCCATTGAATGCAAGGACCAGTACCGAAAAGAGTAGGAGTCCACCATGGGAAAGGCTCGAGCGAGTGAAGGTGGGAAAGAGAGAAAGATTCTCGTCAAGACACCAGCTGACGAATGACTATCGCGTAGCCAGATAAACAGATAAAACAGTTTTGGCGGTAATATGGTAAGCACTTTCACGTAAATAAAAGGAAATACAGAGTGGGACTCGAACACACTCGAGAAAATCCTTTGTTTGGCACTACTTGGCCGTGGGATAGTAAAAATTTGGCGGGCGCCCTGCCTGCACGATTAGGGCTCCTGAGGACCCACTACTAAAGTTAGTGGGCACTCCTTGATGGATGCGGTAATGGAGCCGTGCTCATAGCTGCCCAAGCCGGGTGGGACCGTACTGCTGAAAGGTGAGGTGATGCATCATATTGCATCGCTAATTAGCGGTATTCATGTATCACGACACAGCGCCTGCGGTCCACGCCGTGATCAATCAATTCCCCAGATACGCCTGGGTGTATCATCGTCAGCTCCCGTGGGTGCAAGCAGTGGGCTAAGACAGGGAGGCAGTGATATTTGGCAGCGATGGCCGAGTCACACAATATCCACAAAGTGCATCAACGAGGGCGTTCGAGTGCTTCCCTGAGTGCCAATCGAGCGAGAGAAAAGCAAAATGCCTGTTGCTCTGGCGGCTTCAAGCGCAGGGCTCTGTGAGGATATTCGAAAATCGGGTGAAGGTAGACATTGTCTTGAGTGGGGTACACTGAGAGTGAGTTGGAACTTGGATGCCTTGCGAAAAATTGGAAGGATGGTCACGCTGGCGGCGCGAATGCCGCACCTTCTGCCGCTTCCGCACTGTGAAAAGCCGATGTAGTGAATTTCACGGTACAACACAGTGAAATTCACAGTTCATGGGTATTTGGAGTGAAAGTAAATTTTCACCATATGGAGTGAAAATTTCTTTTCACTATGTTTTGGAGTGAAACCACTTTCCACTGTCTTTGGACATGAAATTCACCTACAGGGAAAAAAGTATGAAAAATGGTCTACAGTGACCATTTAGCATGACATATGTATTTTAAGGCTGACAGAACTGTGAATCATGTTCTAGCACGGGTTCTTAGGGTTTCAGTGTTGAAAACCGCCGGCTCTGGGAAGTATTTTGCGTTTTATATCATAACCCAGCATTTTCATGGAAACTGGCCTTTGAGAAGTCTGATAGCTTTCTTCAGGCTGTACATTACGACTGTGGTTCAACGTCTATTTTTTCAGACCAAGCTTAAGGACTTTTTTTTTGACGGTGGTTAAGGTGAGATTTGCTTGAACAATAGTTTCCATGTGAACAGGTACAGGAGTTCGAGAGACATTGAGTGAGGTACAAGGTGGTAACAGTAGGTATACCATAAAGTGGGTTAACTTGCAACCAAGTATATGGCTTGTTTAGTGTAATGGTTATTTCGCGGAGGTACAGCTTTTGTCTGTTTACTGAAGGGCCTGAATTCGATCCCGACCCAAAGCGCTGTTTGATAACCCTTACCAGCTCGTTAGTGAGGCTAATAACATAACAGATCCTATCCTAAGGACATTAAGTGTAAACTAACCTAATAGTTGAGGTTAATGGGTCTCATTTTTCATTATCCTTTCGCCCAGAAACCCGTGAAATTCACCCCAAAAAGGTGTGAAACAGTGGGGTGAAAAACATCATTTTTTATGTGGAAATTTTCACCTTGTTCTGTGGTGAAATTCACTTTCGTACAGTGAAATTCACCCAGTTTAACAGGGAAATTCACCCAATAAATAGCTGAAAATTGGAGTGAAATTCACTATTTCCATGGACCACAGTGCCGCATGCGCACGTGTCAGAGTATTAGTTATCTAGATGGTCCCTCACTCTTTGCCACTCTCCGACTTGTCGTGTAAAATCGTAGGATCCCGTTGGCGCTGGTTCAGCTGACTTCCACAAACCTCAAGACATCGGGCTGGATAGACTCCGCACAGCCAATCAGAGGGATCCTTAGGCCCAGGGCCATGATCCACAAACTGTCTATCAGTTGATACAAAGTATTTGCCGAATTCACTTTGTTTTGACCCCCCGGCTAGTCAGTGCAGGTACTGACAATGTGGCCGGGGTCGGGACTGCCAGGTGGAGCATAGGTGGGGTGTTAATCATGCCAATTTCCGTAGGCTCGGATTCCTCCTTTTCCCGACGATTCTAGTACCGGGAGCGGTCTGTCTCCGCGGAACGGCGATCATCGCTTAACGCGGCCCTTCACGATCCCCGACTCGGAGAAATCGACAGGTACGCGGGGGCTGTTGCTTTCTGATTCACGAGGTTACAGCGGCCGCCTGTCGATCCGGTGCGATCACATTCCTGGGTGGCTATTTGTGTCGAACTTGAACACGGTTCGAAGCGCCGAGCGCAGCTTAAAAGCTTCAATATATCAGGGACATGCTCAACCCAACAGTTCGGCCTGCAAAATGAGACTCGTGTTATTGCCCCTCGTCACAGTCCTCCCCGCAGTCCTCGCGTCTGCGAGTGTCCTTACCAGCTACCAGCTCGCCGCACATCGGGCCCCGATCGGGCTATTGGCCCGCCAAGAGCAAATCCCGATCCCCACCAGTCTCACCAATAACCAAAGCGAGACGTCGTACGCGGCGCAGTGCTCGGCGGTGAACAGCGCAACTGGCCAACAGGCGATTCTGAACGATATTGGGGCCGTTACTTCCAACTCCATCGCCCTCGATGTACGTTTTAAACACCTGCAGTAGTGTATCCTAACACTCGCGTATTCAGACGCAATTCCAAAATATTCTTAACAAGCTCACCTTAATCGATACGGAAAACCTCAACGGCGGCGTACGCTTTGCGCCTACGTGGTCGGCTCTTGCGCAGGTGTGTTCCTCTGTATAATGGTGGGATCGCCTCGTCTCTAATGGTGTCCCACAGGACTGGACCAATATTTTGTGGGCGTCGCGGACCACGGCCACGAACACGGCGGCGTATTGCACCGAGTTTACCAACGTCATAATGCCTTTCGTTGCCAACATTTCTACCCCCATTCCCATCTCTCTTTCGGTGGAATTACTCGCTCAGTTTAGCGAGGTACGGTGCCTCGTCCTCTGGAATTAGGCCAGCTGATGTTCTGCAGATGGCGACCACTCTGGAAGCCGAGGCGCAGACGACATCCACCGCCTTCATGTCCCTGAACAACTCCATGAACGCGTTCACTCCGACGTTCAGCACATTTGCGATGTCCCAGCGCACCACCGCTAATACAACGGCTGTTATGCTGATGGCTGAAATTATCAATCTGCAGATCCAAATCGCCGAGTACGTCTGGATCAATGTATTCCTGTATCCAAGATTGACTAACTTCAACTTGTAGGTACGATACTACAATCTCGCGGCTTGCCACCGCCGTTGGGGCCACGGCAGTGAGCACAGTCGGCTTAGCTGTACTGTTTAGTAACGCCGATGGGCCAGGTTAAACCTCAGACGTTCCCAATCATTAACCATTTAAACCGGTTAAACCGTTCGGTACAAGTGCCCGGTGGGCGTTATAATGTATCTTCAGTGCTTAACCAACTGATGTGACTCGTTAAACCAACTCGAAATTCCGTTGAACCGTATTATACATCCATACAGGAATTTAACCAACCGACGGGGTTAAACCGCGTTAAACTCCTTCCTAAACTTCCTCGGATAAACCAACAGTTTCTGCATTAGACCAAACCCCTTCGGATAAACCGGCGGTGTTGAACCGCGTTAAACCGTGCCGTCGAACCTCGTTGAACCAGCCGTTAATCAGTGTTTTTAACCCTGTCGTGAATGTCATAATCCAAGCACAATAAGGGCAATGAGATCAGTACCGTTTGGATTTAACAGGGCTCTTCGGCACGTACGAGTACCCGGGCTTCACCTTCGGGCGACTGGCTGCAGCTTTTGCGCTCTTCTCGCGCTCTTCTGCGGCTTCCTGTAGAGGTACTGGAATTGAGGACGGCTAACACTGAATTAAATAACACTAACCTTGGGGCTTTTGCGTGCTCGGGACGGGCGCCCTGGATTTTTAACCTCCTCCGGTACAAGCTGCTCTTCCGCCTTCCGCTTGGTCCGAGCCTTTTTCGGCTTTGCGCTCTCCATCTGACTGGGTGACGGGGAGGAAGGCGGAGGTGGAGGAGGTGCAGCGGAGCCCGAGTAGTCACCTTCATCACTGCCATCACACGGGGAGCGGGGTGAAGGCGGAGGTGTTGAGGAGTCACTGTTGGTGTCGTCATCTTTGCCACCCAATGACGATGTGCGGGGCAGAGGTGGAGGCGGGGTTTCGGGGTTAGAACGACTGCTGTCCTGATTGCCACTGGCTGACAGCGAAGGCGAGCGAGGTGGAGGCGGGGGCGGGGGCGGGGGCGGCGGAGGCATAGAGCTAGAACCATCGCCGTTGATGTCGTCCCCGGCTGACGACGAACGAGGCGGGGTCAGATTAGCCTCGAAGGGGATGGATGCCGCAGCCACACTCGCTTTTTGAAGCGTTAGAATTTCCGCTTTCTCTCGAAATATGAATGGGGGACTTTGGTTAAACAACTCCGGTTAATCCTGTCGTTAAACCGGTTGGTTGAACCACTCCGCATAGCGTCCGTTAAATAATATATGTAGGTTAATTATATTAGATATACCCGGTTGAAGGGTTTAACGAACACGTTTAACCGGTTGAAATGGTTAATGGTTGTCAACGGCTTTAGTTTAACCTGCCTTATCGGGAAGTCGACTGTTTCCGCTATTCAGTGGTATCATCGCTGTTCGTGTTCAATATCTATGCTGTATCCTCCCCAAATCTAACCATTCACTAGTTAGTTGGAGTTGGAGCCATTACCGGGGAAGAAATCGAATTGAAGATGTTCCGAGATGCAAGAAGAGGTACGTGGCGTTTGAAACAATGTCTACATTATCTAACTGAGCATAGATACTTGGGATAACCTCGTCGCTGATCAGGCCCAGCTCGTAACAATCCAGAATCAGCTGACTCTAATCGCAGGCGCAAACTCCACTCTGAGCAGTATCAGCGACACGACCCTGATCATGGGCCAGAAACTCAATGGGTTCAGTGATATTTGGGCCGCGGTCAAGAGCGACTGCGCTGAGGTTGTCATTTGGCTGAATTCAGTTGACAACCAATTGGATTTGATCATTGTGCGTATTCTTGCCGTACCCACCTTTCCATCGCACTGATTCAAGTCAAAATACAGCCTCAGGTACTTTGGGCGGCGACCAACCCGGTGAATTGTGCGTACCAGTCGATTACGATGGCCCTCCAGGAGGTAAGCAGTCTCTGCCTGGTACGCCGCTGACTCACCCAACCTAACAGCACCAGTACGCCATTGGCATAGATAGCTCGAGCATTCCACCTCCAACGAAGCGGGGGCTTTCCGATTTTCCCTCCACTCTCCATGCCAACGTCGCGGCACTTATAGCGGCCGCTCTGGCCAAGGCACAACAGGCTTAGTCTCCACGTCGCACTGGTAATTCATTAGCAGCCGATGCCATGTGTCTGCAATATTCCCCTGGGCTTGAGTTTATCCTTACTTGGGGCCTTTCTCTGCGTTTCTATCCCTTACCTTATCCGCTCTCGAAAATAGTATCTTGTACAAGGGCACGATGGGGTTGAATTCTTAATGTTGAGCCAAATTGATGTAGCTGGATCGAGCGCCGAGGGGATGGAACCCGTGTAACTAAAATGCGAGATAAAAATGTACGGAGTTGCAAATTTAAATCCTCAAACGATCGTGAAATTTGTTCAACACACGCAATGATCCGCGCAAGAAAGTTGACGGTCTGCAGCCGTGATTTTTTTAGCAGGTATGAATTCGAGCAGGCTCGGGCGGCCTGCGTCGAATAGTAACAGGCTGGATCGCAACGAGAGTGAACGAGCCCAGTTCAGAATATGCTTAATATCGACGCCAAAATATTTGAATCGCGTCTAAGAATGAAGGATCCCGTCGAGCGCTTGCTGAATTTACATCACGCCCAATGCCCGTGTCTAGAATCACTGTGTTCTTTCTTCCGCAGAAGTAGTCCATCGTTTCTGTACAACACCTTCTCGGTGCCAGCCGGGCCCTCCATAACCAATTATCACTACCACGGACCTGACATGGCAGATCAACGCATTTCGCCAAGCACCGTGTTCCTGGCCCTAAGAATTACACTGCCCTCCTTCCATAAATCGGACGATCCACTGTGATCAGGGGGATCAAAGTGTCCATCATCATGATCGTCGCTGCCTAATTAGCTTTTCTGGTACTCGTGCAGGTGCTTACCATTGGACAGGAGTGGGCGTGTTCTATTACTTAGTAGGCTGTGATTCCTCCTCTTTTCTCGATTACTCCTGGGTTCGTTTACGCGCTTAACGCGGCGGTTCATGACCTCCGACTCGGAGAAATTGCAAGGTACCCGCAGGGGCCGTTGATTGCGATTGGCAGCTTTACAGCGGGCGCGTTTCCATCCGGACGCGGTGCTATCATGTTCCCGTTCGACTCTTTGGGTCGAGGTTCGAAGCGCCGCGTACAGTTCAAAAGCAGCGAATTTCAACGATCTCAACCCACTAGTTCCTTCCGCAACATGAGACTCGCGCGATTTCCGTTGATCCTCTCTGCGATCCTCATCGGTTGGGATCGAGGCTTGCGCTTGGCGGCTGCTCAAACTGCTCAGTGCGCGGGTGTCAGCAATGCCACAGGTCTCAGCGCGGTTCAGAACAGCGTTCTGTTCGCGGACGGCAGCGCTGTTACCGCCCATGTGCACTGTGAATATCTGCCGTGATTTATGCTGAGGCCGCCTTTTCAGTGGGGGTTCAAAACCAACCTCGCCATATTCACCAATTTTGATGCAAACAAGATCATAGGCCAACCGGTGCCAACCGGCCCGGCATTGGCACCCGGATGGTACGCTATTGCCCAGGTGTGTTTCTCCAGCAATGACCACTTGCGAATGTGATCGCTAACGGTGTCTGACAAAATTGGACTAAGGTCTTGTCTGCCTCGCTCGACCAGGCCTCATTCATAACCTCGTTCTGTGCCGAGTTTCCGACTGACACAATGCCCTTTGTTACGAACTTGAGTGCCCCCATTCCGGCTTCCCGGGCTTTCTCGGTGGACGGAATGGAGGATGATTTCGAGGTACCGTACTTTGTCTTGCCGAAGCAGCCCACCTATGCAGCCCAAATAACCTCTCTAGTTAGAGGAGGAGAATTAGTAGTTCTCCCCCTCTAACTAGAGGGGTTTTAATTCGTTCCACGTAGCACAGGAGATCACGTCAAATAGCTATTTAAAACTGCGAAATAACGAGGAGATAACGATAGCGGCAGATAAGAACGGCAATCAGCAGGCCATCACATTGATGAGGCCGATGGCGGGGCCCTCCGCATCACGATGGCATCCAAATATGGCCGCCCCACCGTAAGTCGACGCTGTCGCCTCAAGTAATGCCCCTAAAATCATAATAAAATTAGGGTGTACTCAATCATTAATAACCAAGCCTTGCGCTTACTTTCCGTAGCCCACCGACTTAGTAATACACTCGAATTCTACATTTTTGCACACAAGTCAAGATAAATACATATATTTGAGGGCGCGCGGGGCGCGCCCGGCGCGCGTACAAGAAATAGGACAGAAAGTACTATGGTGAGCACTATGTACGCTATGAACGTTCAAAAAAACACGACCGCCGATGCCTAGGCCACCTTGGGCGCCCGCTTCTGGCCCTTGTCCTTGCACACCGCGCGCTGGCGCTCTGGTGCCGGTGCGCTGCCCGCCCTTCTGGCCCCCGCATTGCGGTGCGAGGCCGCACCGGCAGCGGCGGGCGAACCCGAGGCGCCGGCGGCGCTCTTTGTCTTCTTCTTCGAGCCCCGCCCTGCTCGCCGCTCTTGCGTATCTTCGATGCGGTGGTGGTGTTTGTTGTGACTGCGAAGATGCCCATAGAGCCCCCCATGGATGTGCCGGCATTCGGAACGGGGTGGGCAGCGGCGCCGAGGGTGGAGGTGGTGATTATGGGGTTCTCCGTGATGGCAGGGGTGGTGAAGCTGTTCAGGAATGCGTAGTCGTCCATGCTGAGCACGGGCGCTGTGCTCGTGTCCACCAGGCCCAACGAGTCGAAGTCGATTTCGTCGAGATTGAAGCCGAAGTAGGGGTCGAAGGTAGGCAAGGCAGGCATGCGCGTGGGACTCGCCGTGCGTAGGAGGTTGCCGTTGCCGTCGATGAGGTGAAGGGTCTGCGGCGCCCCGCCGCGCGGCCACGATCCTTGAATTCGTTAGTTAGGACAACCGCCCCAAGGTAGCCCGCTGGACAAGATCAGAAAGAAGCAAGTAAACACGTAGCATTGTTACACACATGGGTTATTCTTCACCGGCTGCACCAGGTTGGGTTCAAGTCCCAGCAACGCATTGTCGATGTTGAATCCGTGGACCTTATACAGATATTGTTTGGCACCGGGGATCAGCGGGGCATACTCGTCGGACATGTTGATGTCAGGATTTTTGGGAATGTCTTCAGGCATAGGTAGAGGCAGGCGGTGTGCGAGGGTGGGTTATGGGGAACGACGAAGTCAAAAAGGTCGAGATAGACGGTGTACGGACCGGCCGCACAGCATCACTCCACTTATTTGAAATACTCATTCTCCGGTTGAAACGTCTATGTAAGCTAAGAGCGATTAGTCGGAGATTGCGCCGTATTATGGATATCCCAAAGTGATGGAGGACACGGGCACAGAAGAAGTCCAGAAGAAGTGACTGAAAGTTGTTTTCCCAACACATTTGCGGCGAAGTTTCCAGTTCGAGCGGGTCTTGAGCGGGTCTCAAGCGGGACACGTTCGGGTTTATGAATCAGTCAGTCGTCAAGGGCATTGCACTCCGCAGCACGCTTCGGGTTGACAAGGTCTTGGCGTCTCCCAAATTGTCTAGCCATCCTAGGTCTCTCAATGCAGAGCTGAGGCTATAACAAGTCAATCCGAGGTTCGAGTGTACCTCAAAATCAATGCATGGTACCAGGAGACTCGAGAGGTACAACTTGAGTATTATGGCCGGCGCGGAGTTGCCTTGATTGCGTGACCATTGCGCCATGATAGCGCCACGATTGCGGAGCCGAGGTGTGGCTGCGTCGAGTCAGTGGTGTGGTGTGCCCGCGAGGGAGGCAGAGAGAGGGGGAAGACATGGGGTGGCAAGGATAGAGGCCAGAACCAGAGAAAACAGCTGGAGTGGGTAGGTGTCACGCTCGTAGGGACGGCGGCTTAACACAGGCCTGATACGGCATAAAGAATTAATCAGGCTCAAAGGCTCTTTCCGCACTCGGCGGTGTAGCTCGAAGGCTACGCGGGTGCGGGGGTCACCCTTGGGTTCAGGCCCTGGCTCATGCCCTCTGACTCATCTACACCACCAGCCTCCCTGAATCCCGCAATCGACGAGGGCACGCCAACGTGGGAATATGGGAGATGGTGGTGGTTTCGGATCAAGAAGCCCCCTTAAAAAAAACTGCGAATGAGGATAAAACCACTACGGCATCGGATCTTCGAGGTTAATCTGGCGGGCACCGGTATGTTCTCTTGCGGCTGTACTGACTCTATATTAAAATCTACGTCCCCAGGATGAAAAATATGGAAACACATCGCGAAGGCCCTCCAGGCACGCTCCAAGGCAATCAAGTCTGCGATCGACCGGTACAATCTCGCTGCCGACTCGATGATCCCACCCAAGATTAATCTATCTTGGGAGGAGGTTGTTGAGTACACATTTCTGTCCGACTTCGACCTGCTGCGCCAGGGGCAGGAGGACATCTGGGGAGAGGTCTGGGCATCTCCAGCAGGGCGCGTCGCGATGGATCAACACTTCAAGCTGCTCCGCACCGACGAGGAGATCACATGTCTCAACATCGAGCTCCAGCGCCTTGTCACTTACATGTCTGATGAAGAGGGCTTCCTCATACACCATGAGATGCGGTTATGCATGGAGGGCAAGGATGCACTGGCATACTAGGTTCAGGTGCACCGGATGGAGTGCGGCCGCTTCAATGCGCAGCATATGGAGCGCCTCGTGAAGCTAAGCAAGGAAGCGGGGTTCAGCGGCTGCATCACGATTGGTGTGAGTGTATGCAGGGAGCGCCACGGCGCGCGACGCAGATGTGCTGATGCACGAGTCCAGCGGTGCTTTGACTCCCGTACCCGAGGACAGCGAGGACGAGGACGAGGAGGACACCGATGACCTGGCGGATGCCTTCGCGCATGTTATGCGCATCACTATCGACGGTGCGGCGACGACGGCGGGCGGGTAAACACGGATTCAGGGGCAGTGTGGGTGTAAATGTGGGCTTGCTTGTATTATATCTTATAATTATATACATTTTTTTGCCTGTAAAAATTCTAATATGGTCGGAGATTGCACCCTAATTTTATTGTGATTTTGGCGGTATTATTGGAGGCGGCGGCGTCGACTTACGGTGAGCCGGCAGCATTGTGATGCCGTCATGATGCGCAAGGCCCGCCATCAGCCTCATCAAGATGATGGCCTGTTGATGGCCGCACTTATCTCCCCGTATCTCTTAGCTCTCATTTAACGTTATCTCTTCGCTATTTCGCACTCTTAAATAGCTATTTAACGTGATTTCGTGCGCTGGGCGGAACGAATTAAAACCCCTCTAGTTAGAGGGGGAGAACTGCTAATTCTCCTCCTCTAACTAGAGGGGTTATTTGGGCTGCATAGGTGAAGCAGCCTGCGGCTGATTTTTTATAGGTTCCATCAGTAACATCGCAATTTACTTGTCGCCTTGTGGCCCTTTCTCTTGTGCTCAAAAGACAAGTCACAAGAATGATGTCTAGATAGCAACATGCACACTCAGATTTTTTTTGGCCGACTTGTGGGGTTTTCGACATAGCTTGCATTCTTGTCGGCTTGTCGGCTTTCTCGGCTTGTATAATCACCGGCAAGTAAGTTGTTAAAAGGCCGATGTTGAGGCTCCGCCACTTGTCGACTTTCCGAGTTGTTCAACTTCTGCGTTTTGCATTCAACATCAAAGTTTGCCCTGCATTCAACTCCGCTATAACCTGGTCTCCGACCAGATGCTCGGGTAGCCTTGCAAACAAATTGTAAGTCCCCCCAATATGCGGCTACGGAACTCCGAGCTCCAGCAACCAAATGTTATTTGGTGGTGAAGAAAAAGTAGCCTTGTAGCTGGGAAATGAACCAGGATATTATTGACCATCACATGCTTCTTACAACCCGGGGAAAGAGGCATGGAAGGCGAAACAGTGTACCAAGAAGGCAGGGCACCCCGTAACCAGTCCGCGCACCTCGAATGAACCTAACCCTAACTTAGTACTGGGGCTTTATTCTGGGCCGAATGAATATTTTTACCGCCCCACAGGGAGGAGGAGGAGATATATTTTGGCTGCGGTTGTCCCTTTTAATGATGTAGACAGGGGGTTTGACAAAGGCTCCCTGAAGTGTCCCACATAACAACTTAATTGGTTCAAGCCAGAGCTTGCCAGTGAATCTCAAGTTGACCCTCAAACTATCTCCGACCACGTAACAAAATTCAGGTATTCAGCACGGGTAACGGGCCGTGCCGCTTGTCGGCCCTACCAGCTTTATCCACCTAAAGGTTCAGCATCCGCCTCGAAGAGGCTTAATCCATGTCATTTTCAAAAATTGGCCGTGCATCACATTTTCGTCAGCAGCTTGAGCGTAATCACCTTTTCCCTCTGCCCAAATGTGTCGGCCAGCTCTCGGCTTGGGGAAGCCGAGGTTGCGGGTGATGATTCGCGATCTGAATCTCATAATCCTGCTTATTCTGCCTCTAGAATGTTCTCTCAAGTCCGGAAAATTGTTTCGGGCTGTTTTCAGCTTGGCAGCGATGGGTAAGTCGTCTCGTAAGAAAACGGCGACGTGGCGGCTTTCTGTTCTCATCCACCATGTCCATCTTTCTTTCCACCACCTCCACCTCTGCCTCCGCAACTTTCTGCAATATCGTCTTTAACCCTGGTTGCAAGAGATCTCTGATGGCTCTGCGGCCTTGTCTTCTGGGATTTCGACTCGCGGCGCCGTCGCTTCTGGTGCTCTCTTCTGTTGGTGCTCAACAATGACAATGCACATGGATCTCGCCCTGTAACCTTGTCCTGGGGCGGTCCTTCCTATGCCGCAAGGACTCTCCCGAACGCCTCCTTCGATCCTTTTCAGGCATTGTTCGCCTCTGATCCCGCACAGAGCATTACTCCTTTATGCCACAGTTCCGCCCGACTCACTCATCTGAAATAGCCTCTCTCTCTATGTGCAAGTGTGATGGATTAAGTATCAGCTTGTCGTTGCTTGGGGGGATTTTGTCCTGCTGTTTGAAACCCCGAGACCCTGTGCTCGGAGGAATTCAGCCGGAGCTGTAAATAATACCCTGATTCATCCAAATCCGTTTTCCCCCTCCAGTTTTCCCTCGTCCTGCACCTCGTGCGTCTCGCGTGCCTCTTCAAACTTTGGCACTCCCTTGGTTACCCACTGGATGCACCGTCTCCAGTGCATGCTCTTTGGCGCGGGCGCTGGCTCTGGGAATATTTTGGGCTTCATTCTGCCTCCGTGACCGCCGGTGCTCGTCCTGAATCCGAATCTGCACACGTGTTGCCTCATTCGAGCGCACGTCATTCTCGAGGCGCTTCTGGTGATGTTGGATGTAAGTACCGCTTCGAAAAAATTGCATCTAGCATTTCCTCTGGCTCGACAGCACGGTGAGTACACGGGTGGCCTGCCGCACTCCCTACAGTTTCAATTCACGAATTTGGTCCCATGGAAAGCCAGGAACTGTCGTTCCTGGCGAGATATTGATCATGGTGACACAACGCCGGTAATAGGGTGCCCCGCCGAATCCTGCGATGGGGTGTGGATTCAGACGTGAGAAGTAGTGTTGCCGATGTCCGGTCGGGTCCGGTTTTTTGCCAAAAAATCCGAACCCCGAACCGAACCTGGGGTCCGGTCGTGTTCAGGTTCGGTCTGGGGTTCGAACCTTTTTGAACCCGAAGGAATTCCCACGACCCTACAGTGTATGATGTGAGCTTTAAAGCCTTTAAATACTCTTTATTGACCGTCTTCTCTCCTAAAAAGGTTATCTTTGTATGTCTGGGTGGGCTGGGACCTTTGAACATCCGTTTCAAAAATTTCTCAGCCCTTAAATCACTTCTTGATCGCGCATCAATTCAACCATCTCCATTTCTCTTGAGGCCGTGTGAGTAGAAACACTTTATCTTTGGTGTAGGACCCATGGTATGTTGAAGTGGACGTCAATATAACATCAATCCATCGAATTCTGAAATGAGAACAGGGTACCCAAATGGATCGGTCCGAACATGTTCGAACCTTTAACCAATCCTCCGAACCCCGAACCGGACATTGGGTTCGGTTCGGGTTCGGTTCAGGTTCGGAATCGGTTCCGAACCGGACAGCGGCAACACTAGTGAGAAGTCGTAGAGGGAGTCTTCAAGAATGAGAGTCTCCAAACGACCGAGAGCCCCCGAGGGCAACTCGAAGAAAGGGGCCAGCTCCGGACCAGAGTCAATGGATCGAAATCGGAGTTGCTTCAAATGCCGGACCAACAGTTCTCCGATGCGGCATCACGAAAATGTGATCTCCGTGTTATTACCTGTTGGTGGTCGCCTTGCCCGATTGGGTTTGTAAGGCCATATAAGGCCGCACCACGCAGATATAGCTTTGGTAAGGCCTTGCCAGGTCATCATCAGGATGCTGAAGGCCTGGCAGCCTGGGTTCGAATTGTAAGGCTATGTAAGGCGCATGACAGCCAGGGGAAAATGATATATTGTATTAAATGGAAACATGTCTACAGACACGTCGGGTCACATCACATGATTATGACCGCGCGGGCGTCTAAAAGGGAAGGGCCCTTCAGTTTTGTCAATTTTCTGATTCAAGGTAGTTAGTTTGGCGAGAAAGGGGTAACATAAAAAGGGCTGTTGATGATCCGAACCCCCGCAGGCGCCTACAGCGGGGTATATCCCTCCTGAACCTCCTCGTCTACCCAACCGTCACCGTCCTCCAGCCCCAAGTCCTGCCCCTCATCCTGGTCCTCGTCGCCATCCGAGCCATCGTCGCGTCCCGACTCGGACGACGATGATGATCCCGATGATGATCCCGATGAGCCCGAACGCACCAATGCCTGTGAATTTTGCGACAGTGAAGAGCCAGGTCGGGAGTTGGATGGCGAGTCGTCACCGCGCACTGGGGGTACCTCCTCCACGTCCTCTTCCAAGTTTTGCGACAGGGACGAGCGGGCTCTGGTGGTCGGAGGCTCGGTGTTGATTTCTGGCGGTGGGTCCTCCTCCTCCTCCTCTTCGTCCATGCCTGTGTCCACAACTGCGGGCTGCTCGTCTGCTGGGATTTCGACCCCGTAGTGTCCGACTCCGCCACCAATGTAACGCATGTACATATCACGATCCACGAAGCTGAAAGTGACAGAAGTCAGTGTCGCATTTAGAACAAAAGAAAGGATACGCACAAGTTGACGTAGTAAAAGCGCCAGTCCTCATCATCTGTCAATCCGTCTCTTGGTAGGCGTCCGACTGAGCCACTGGCAAGCAAATCCTCGGTGCGACCGCTCGCGAAGGCCGGAACGATGTGCGCACCGCGGATTACTTCATCGGGGTTCAAAAAGCCGAACGCATTCGGGTCCGTGTCGGGAATGAATTCCACACGGAACAGCCGCTTGCGTTTAAAGCCCCCGCGCCACGAGGAATCGAGTCGATACCGCCGCACCCAAAGGAACTCCATAGATTCCGGGCGAGGGTTTGCTCCAGCGGCTGTGTTGACGACGTCTGCATGGAAAATTCCGATGATTTGTGAATACGAGAAGGAGTGTGAAGCACCTTCAGGTGCGAGCGACATGACGTCCGAGTGCGTGCGGGGGTTTAAACAATCTTGACCGAGACGTACATCGTAGCCAGTGTAATTGACTCGCAGGATCTTGTGGCGATACATGCGGTTGTTCTTCAAGACCGTCTGGAAGCGCTGCGCGGCCGAGAACTTGTTGCCATCGCCCGACCACTCGGGGTGAGCGAGGCGACCGAGGATGTGCTCCTGGAGCTTCGGCAAAAAGCCCTGGCGACCGTTAGGAAATATTCCGCAAGGACTGAGTTTTTACAGGGACTTACATCTGTAGCGGGATCTCCTTGGTGCTCTCCAAGCCATGACGAAAGATGCAGGGAAAAATTATGAGACGGTGAGATGTGGTGATGTTGGTCCGGTGTAGTGTACGGAAGAACTTCTGATTCAGCGAATGGTATGTACGTCTTGGACACTTTGAGCTTCCGCATATGGCCTTGATGCTCCGCAGTCGAACGCCCCCGAGTCTTTTTGTGGACACGGTTCGCCATGCGCAAGAGGTACGTCTCGCGGCGCTCGAGTTGCGTCATTTGGCGGACCGCACGGTTTTTATTGGTGCGCGCGTAAAAATGTTTGACGCGGCGATGTTCCAGCTCTCCCTGTCACCGCTGTGAGTATAGCGGTCGGCGGAAAATATATTTCTGGCACGTACAGGTTGAGTCGAGTATGAATCACTCGTTCCGAACCACCGGATTGTTGGGACGTAATCTCCGAGCGAGTGAAGCTTGTATGTGAGGAGGCTGTACTCCTTCACCTTCGGCGTGGTCTTGACCGGACGCGCACGAGCTTTGCCCTTGCCCTTGGCGGCTTTCCGGGCCTGTGCGCGGCCGCGAGACGCCTCTTCACTCGGCAGTTCTTTGGTCGCAAAATCTGGGCACGTCACTCGTTTGAAGCGCCGAAGTAACCGCCCTACGCCTTTGTTCGCTAGCGCTAAGAGATTGAGGGTGGCATCGGTGTGCAATTTGAGCTTCGCCAGCGTGTGCCATTCGGCCAGTGTGAATAAAATGTCGAGTATTTCGCTGTTGTACGGCTCCGGGAGTAAATCTTCGATGACAGGGATGGCACACTAGAACTCAGGGATAAGCACAGGTTGCGGCATGGCATTACCATGACACGCACCAGCAATATACTCTGGTAGTTCCACGCCGCCATTTTCTTCAAGGCAGACGTGTTGAGAGTGAAGCGGCGAATAGTGGAGCGTCCGAACGTGGGGATCAAGCGGAAACTGTCAGATTATTAGATTCAAGTCCCCTCGCAGCACTCAGACACCTACCGTGTATTCAGTTCCGAAATAGCGCCACCACCATGCGCGAACAAAATACGTAGCAGGTGTATAAAGAAGCTCTTGAACACCCCGAGCTCAAATTCATGCATGAAATCCGGGACGAGCATTTTGAACGGATTGAATCCAAATTTTGACAGCCGATCCGAAAACGCATTCTAGAGGAAGAAATCCGAGTGAGCATGGGCCATACCGCTGAGTGAAACTTACAAAAGTCGGGGTCCATGAACGCGCCAGCAAATAATAGTCGAATGTGGTGGAATTAACTACGCGGCCGAGCATATAAATCTTGCGGCGTATCGTTCCTTTTTGAATGTGCTCATCGGTGCGTGCCAACGTCTCGCGCTTCTTGTCATCACGAACGGTTCCGAGTTCGGGGATATCTTCTTTCGGGAGATAGCATCGGGGACACGGCGCCTTCCCAAGGTTTCGTATTGTGGCAAGGAGGACTCTGTAATCAGTGTCAATAAACGGGAGAATTTAGGATGAACGTCGGGACGTACTTCTCAGGATAATCCGCGGAATAGGAAAAAATGCGGGGATAGAATCGACGAGAGATGCCGTCTGCGCACTTGATAACAATGCCATGCTCATATGCATCCAGGAATTCGTCATCGAGGAGAAGTCGCCAAATGGCATGCACGAGCTCACGTCGGCAGTGAGTCAACACCTCCGCAGGAGGAGCCTTGCCTGTCAACGCACGGAACCAATCGTGGAAGACGTCTGGTAGCTGCGATCACGTTCAGCGATAGAATAGGTGTTGCATTCAAGACAAAACATACCTTTGGAAAATACGCGACGTGATGACATATGTTGCTCCGTGGTTTGCCCCGGAGCCACTTAGACTGGTTACCAAAGAACATGTACAAGGGCCAGAGGGACGCATCGCCAAAGCTCGCGAGGTGCGTGGAGTCCGACCAGAACATCAAGCTCAGAATTACCCGCTCCAGCAGACAGTTAGGCTCACGCGGCTGATTTTGAAGCGCCGTGTGCGCCTCCGCCATTGCGGGCGACGAGTACATTTCGTCGTAGACTCGCTGGGGCGGGCTGCCATGGGAAGGCGTCCAGAAGTGCTTAAATGGGGTGTAGTGGAAGCATCGGTCGCCGACCTCCTGGATGGCGGTCTTGATGACCTCGACGAGCGGGCGATAGTAGAGTCCCGGAACGGCAAAGACGGGTGCATCCGCCTCGGACGCATGCGGTTCTCCGTCTGGAACGGAGATGTTAACAGAGGTGTTTTTCCAGCCGTCACGTACACCATCGCTCAGATGGGTGTCTAGTTTTGCCGTTTCGCGTTTGATGTCGAAGGCCATGATATCCGCCTTCGAGAATTTCGGATCTTGGAGGATGCTGACGAGCTTTTCCATCTCCTCGACAGATTTCGTTGCCGAACCAGTCCACTGCCATGATAGGAGGCTGTCAGCGCTCCAGTTACCAGATATCCTGGTGGATTCCTCGGGAATTGCGGGCTCTGCGGCGGCTGAAGTAGAAGGAGGTGCTGGAGCATTGACGGACTCGGAGGAACCGGATGGGTGTGTAGAGGCGTCAACAGGCTCAAAAGGCGTCAATTGCGACGGAAGGGTAGCGGTATTTGAGCGAATGCCGCCTGGGATGTCGGAAAGCTCCTCGGCGGTAAGTACCTCATCGGGATTGTACGTAGGAATTGATGGATATTCCCGATACAATCCAAAGGAGTTGGCGGCCGTGCGGATGCTTTTCCATACCCAGCCGGGTCCAGGTGGTGGAGCCGGGGCAGCTTCTTCGGTAGGCGTAGGCGGCGCGGGATCTGGATCGACAAGTGCAAGTGGCTCGGGTAGCTGCTGGAGCAATTTCCAGGTTTTTCTCTTTGCACGAATAGGGCGCCCGGCGGCCGTGAGTTCTGGCGGAGGTGTTGGCACCGGTTCGGGCTCGGGCTCTGGCTGCGGCCCCGGGGAGAATGGCTCGGGTGGTTCGTCTGCGAATGGCATGTCAAAATCGGGTTGCTAATTGAAAGTGTAAGGATATGCAGAAGTTCTGATAAGAAATCCGACCTCTGAGGCGGGGAGAGCCAAGCTGCTGGTCGATTGCTCGGCGGCTTCAAGTTCTTTTTTCTGTCTCTTTTTCTGCCGGCGTTCCAGGGCACTTTCCCCCTGCATGGCCCGTTTATCCCCTAGATTCTGCTCATTTTTGAAGATGTCGCAGGCTTTCTGGTGGATTCCAAGGAGCCGTGTATTTTCGAAGGTGCGCGTACAGGAGCAAATAGCTCTCATGAGGAGGAGGAGCACGAGATACAGAAGGAGCTTCATGAGAGCCGCAAGCACATAGGAGGGCAGGGAGTCTCAGATGTCGAGCGGGACTTACTTAATCTCAATGCCGCCGCAAAATTCAATGACGACGCAATATCACATTGATTGCAGATACAGAATTTCAATTTCAATAAATGTTGTGATGTACACGCTTGGCCCGATTACGAGTCGACCGCAGCTTGCGCTCCCTGCTCGGAGGAGTATCCGGAAGCCAGAGAGCCATCGGATCGGAGGCGCTGAGCTGATTAAAAGAGCTCGGCTGCATGTCGATTTTAGCGTTGTTAAGGAGCGGAAGTAAAATAATTCACTGTCACGCCAAGGGCCCAATTCCATAGCTCGAGGTGCTTAGCAACGAGACGAGTCAGATTGCGGAGTGCTGCAGGGGCTCGGAACGACTCACCACCTCTTGATTCATCGGGTTTTCTACGTACCGATATTGGACATTTCTTACCTCCATTTCGAGCGCGTGAATCGAGTATGAAGAGATGGATCCCGCGGGGTGTTTCTCGTGATCAATCCACTTCGGCCGCGGAAGGCCCGATTTGACTTTCCACTGGCGCCGTAGAAACTTGGGGCTGACGTGGAATTCTTCCGCAACGTTGCCGCATGGGTTGATGTAGAACCGCGTGTACTGAAAATGAACGCCGCCGTAAGACTAGAGAGAGTCCTGCCCTGAGAAAAGAAATATATTTATCATAATATGCGTACCTTGTCAAACCGGTATGTGTTCTCGAGGAGAACTTGCCGCGTAGTGAGACGAGCGATGTACGTGTCACGATCCTGCCTTGGCTCGGGGCTCGGGGTACGCTCAATAACCGGCGGCGTCTGAGACACAGATCCAAGTCAGCACAATGAGACGTAACTTTCAATCCGCAGCACACCTGTTCGACAGGCTCTTCAGCCTCGGGATTTTTGTGCCGCAGCGGGCTCTCCGGGAACGGAAGCAAAAATTCTGCCATCCGAGGCGAAAGTTCTGTATAATCTTCCCCAGTGCCCTATCGACGCGTCAGAACGCGCAAAATTGGTAGAAATCTGATTTACCTCCCAAGGCTGATTGAAGTCGTCGCGCCAGCCTTGCCTCTCAGCGACAAAAAGATAGGGCATGTAGTCGCGGCTCAGCAAGAGAATGGACGACGTGTGACCGTCCTGGCTGCTGACTGAGTTTCCTTATCTCTGGCTGGGCGGCGCGGCGCGATACGCCCACGTGATGGCTCCAGGAGGTTGGTGTTTGAGCCTGCGGATACGGCGCGCGCAGCATAGATAAGAGGTGGTACTCCATCACACGCACCTTGATCCTCCCCCCCATCTTTCAATCCTCCCGAAATCCACCCAGCTTCCCAGTTCGCTTCCCCGCTCTGTCTTGGGCTCACCATTCACTTACCTCCAGCTGTAGGATGGCTCCGAATCCGCAGGCTACTCCCCAGACGCCGCTGCAACAGGTCACCAACACCACGACTCCAGCAAATCAGGCCGTGACCACGGAGACGCTTCAAGAAGAGATTTCACGCTTGAAGAGCCTAGTTCATGGCTTGACCAAAAGACGTGGGCGTCGTGCTTCGAAGCGGGATAAGTATGGCCTTGTTATGATCGCAAGCCTGTCTAATATCCATCACCCCAGGCCAGAGTCCAGCGACAACGACAACGACCCCGAGCCGACACCTTCCAAGAAGCCCAAGAAGGCCCAAGCCAAAGACGATGCGCCTGACGACTATGTCGGCTATGGCCGCATCATTGGACGCCACCTCGGGCCCTTCGTGAATGTCGCGGCCGTCATCGAATACGGCTGCAAGGCGGACTCTGCGATGTCAGGCGACGAGGAAGAGACTGAGTAAGCACCTCAGCATCTATGGACGACTACCTGACTCGCCTTCATCGCAGTGAGCGCCTTGCGGAGGCCTGGACCATTCTGTGGAAGAAATTCCCCGGATTCCACGAGTACCTCCTGTCGATATCGAATAAGCCCGTGGAACGCCGAGCGATTGAGAAACAGGTATTCGCAGTACTCAACAGTGTTCCTGCGTACCCTGATCTTGCTACAGCTCACCATAGGCATGGAAGCCGTACGGTCCGAGGACACATTGACGCTCAAGACAAGGATACCGGCATGGCTGCATGCAGACCCCACCACTCCGCTCGATCCTGCGCTACCTAACTTGACGTCAAAGGCCCATCGCGGGCTGACACATCCTACCTTTGCCAAGCTGCTAACTCCGATGGAGTGGCCTGCCAATGAAACGTAAGATCTTGCTCCTTCTAAACACGCCGCTGACGCTCCTTCATTCAGGACGTACTTGGAGATTGCTCAAGGCGAGAAGCACGTCACTGGCGCCCAGCTCCCCGCTTTCGTCTTTCCGTTGGGGCAAGAGTTCCCGATCGGAGAAGACCTCGACCATCCGGCATGGGAGGCAGTCCTCGACAATGCGTTGAAGGGCGAGGTGCTTCTGCGGGTACATCCTCTCTTGAGGCCCATGGACTGGAACTGACACGTTGTATTCAGTCGGGCAAGGCCATGTACATGGGGCCCAACTCGGCGCTCGAGGGCGAAGGCTTCCACAAAGGCCGGCCGGGCAATGCAAGCGTTATCGGCCTAATCACCTTCAGCCGTCGCACCATTGCCGGGGTTGCTACACAGGTACGTCCATCACTGCTGATTGTTACCAATCTCACACGCGCTAGGTGTACTTCGGACTCTCTTCCAAGCAAGAGTGGTACAAGACGGACGGCGACCATTTCAACTATGAGGAGTTTTTCTGGACCATCTACGACCTCTTCGACAACGAGGAGTGGGGGGAGGAGATCATTTGTTTGTGGAACCAGTGAGTCGTACGCTTGTCGCGCGCCGTTTATTCCTCTGACATGTTCGCAGGGTCGTGCTCGGCATAACCTCGGGTAGCAAGCCCGCAACCGCTAGCAGCGCCCCCAGCCATCTGGCACAGCTCAAGGCTGCTCGTGCCGCGAAGAAGGCTGCGGCTGACGCTGCCGCGCAAAACCCCTCCCCTGCGCCGGCCCCTGCACCCGCCCCTGCCCCTGCACCTGCCCTCACCACTGCTGCCTAGTACTACATCTGTATATCGTACTATATTTTTCAATTCATCCGTTTTGCCCCCTTTTTTCTGTCGCATTTTGTGTGATTTTTGTGCCTGTTTCCGGATTATGAGCAGCGCCAAATCCACCTGATTCTGGGGATCAATGAGAAGCATGGTGTATACCAAGGAGGAAGATGAAGCATTATATGAGCCCGAATGCGCTCCGAACTCGTGAAAGCAAGGTCCATTTTGGAAAGCTTGGCGAAGTTTGGAGAGCCCGGCAAAGTCTCGCCGGGCTGATAAGACTTGAAATTTAGAAAAGATCTTTTACAATGCCTTCTGTATTTTTACAGGCCCGCCAAGCCTGGTATGCCTTTTGACCCTTATAAGGCTTTATTTGGCCTTTCATCGCTCCTCACATTTTCGTGATGGGACATCATGGGCGCCGTCTGTGAACGCAATGATACCGGGTATTAGCCACTGCGAGAGAGCCAGATGCTCAGGACATTAAGTTGGTGCGTGAGGTGGGGGTCCTCCCTCGGACCGAATGCCACGTGCACCTCGCTCAGGCTCCAGAGCTGGTGCGTTTCGAGCAAGTTTCGAGCGCAAATGCTCGCCAAAGGGAAGAAACTGCGCAGATTGATAGACGAATGTTACGAGCTCCTTCACGATCTTCTCCGGCTTCCGCGGCCTGGGTCAGATCTGTTTCCAGTTCAGCGCCCTCCTGGTATGCGGATATGATGAAAATTTCGCGGAGGACGTCGTCGGGGATGGATTTATGAGGTGCCAGCACCACGCAGTATAAGCTCAACGGCTCGATGAGTGCGCTGCGGTGGGCCTGAAGGCGTTGTATTTCACGATCTACGTGGGCCAATTTCGCGTCCGCCTCAAGAAGCCAGGGTCGGGCGACTGCAGCTTGGGCGGCGGGAAAGAGGATCGTTTTGATACCCCGATGAAGATTCGATGGAAATGGGAGGTTCGAGGCTATCCATTTTTTTTTTTTTTTGAGTCTCATCCCGTTCAAGTTGTCCTCGATGAAAGTATTGGTAAACACTACGTTCCGCTGTCGGCTAGACTTGACAAGGTATGCCTTCGCTCCGCTCCGGCGGATCGTGGTGGTCAGTTTGTTGAGCTCTTGAGCCGAATGGAAACTTTAAGGTCACCAATATTACTTCAAAAATGACATGAAACAAAAATCGGAATTGCATCCACAGTATTTTCCATGAGTCTCGTTGATTGCCGTACATGATTACATGTAATATCAAGTGGAAAACACATACAAATGAAATTAATCCATTTCGTTAAGAGAACATATAATTTATGCCAGAAGATCGTGTACGTGGGAGCTCTAACCCGAAAGATGGACGGCGGCTTTGAGAGAGCACTGGATCATATATATCGCCCGTCGTCAATTGGAAAGGATGAAGATGATGTGGACCTTCCGCCGGGCGACTGCGTATGTCCAGAAGACTGTAGACGGACTGCGGCGTCGAGAGAAACCTGCACCAGCCATGGAGAGCCACAGGAAATAAAAAGCAGAGGATATTCTTCAGTGGCAGGGGAAGGCGTACCCAGCTGTTCAGCCTTGAATTATTGCGGTGATCATGAAATTGGTACGGGATGGCGGAGGATAGCGGGCAAGGTGGAAATCAAGTGATCGCTGCGCAGATAGTTGACACAGAGTTTGGAGAGAGCCGGACCACAGTGGAGAGCAGCGTCCGGGGCAGGAGCGATTCGAGCAAAGCCAACTGCTGAATAATAATTTGGCCAGAATTGAAGTTCGGCAGAGTTTAAAGTAATCCGGGCCACCACCATTGTACCCAGTAGATAGGGAGGTATGGTTTTTACGCGGGTTCTGCCTCCATAGCAATCCGGGCTGTATTTATCCACGGAGGATCCTCGGCCGCGGTTCGAACTGAATGATAGATCGTACTGCGCGATACTGCGGTAAGATCCTTGCTGCGCGGCACAGTGAGAAAGGTACCTACCTTTCAGGAATGGCCGGACCTGGTTGCACTGGGTAAATAAGCTGCCAGTCAACTGGGCTCCGTACTCTACGTCGAGAGTCTACATCAACATTGCTGCAACCGGCCTCAAACGACTCCCAGGATGCGCGCCCCAATGATATGAACGTACCCCATTGGGTGAGTCCCCTCCCGCCTATGTACATGGTCAAAACCCTTAAGCTGCCCCACTTCCCGGCAGGTGATAGTATATACACTATATTGACAAAAGTAATGTCACATGCTTGTTTGGATTGTATCTTGGGACTGGAGGCATATTTTTGCATGAACTCAAGTGTAGGATAGTGGAGAAGGATCCCCTGGACCATTCTGTGCTCACGATACGATCAAAAAGTATTGATGCGCCATCAGCACAGGCAAAATTCTGAAAAATCCGAAAACATCTGAGTTTGAGCTTCTCATATAATTCTTTTCGGAGATATCTGAGTCACTTAAATTGAAGCCAAAAATCTCCCCTTTCATCCCGCACTTTGAACCAAGCAAAAATATACAGGCAATCAGGCGATATTTGGCCTGCAATATTGGCAAAAATGGCCCAAAATGGCCAAACCTGGCCGAAAATTCGCTGTTTTGGGGACTCTGTAACGCGTTATTGCCTGTATATTTTTGCTTGGTTCAAAGTGCGGGATGAAAGGGGAGATTTTTGGCTTCAATTTAAGTGACTCAGATATCTCCGAAAAGAATTATATGAGAAGCTCAAACTCAGATGTTTTCGGATTTTTCAGAATTTTGCCTGTGCTGATGGCACATCAATACTTTTTGATCGTATCGTGAGCACAGAATGGTCCAGGGGATCCTTCTCCACTATCCTACACTTGAGTTCATGCAAAAATATGCCTCCAGTTCCAAGATACAATCCAAACAAGCATGTGACATTACTTTTGTCGATATAGTGTATATACTATCACCTGCCGGGAAGTGGGGCAGCTTAAGGGTTTTGACCATGTACATAGGCGGGAGGGGACTCACCCAATGGGGTACGTTCATATCATTGGGGCGCGCATCCTGGGAGTCGTTTGAGGCCGGTTGCAGCAATGTTGATGATGGTTTGATCCCTCGGTGAATATTTGCCGGCGGCAAGTCCAAAACGGGCGAAAACGGAGCACCGGGGCAGGCGTGGGAACATCCGCAGCGGCAACGATTTTGGCCATTTTGAAGCTTCCTCACACTTCTTTGCACATCTTCAGTGCTCATCCAAGCTTCCAAAGACTCCAAGGGATGTGCATAAGTAATAAATCACCTATTTACTCGCTCGAACAGATGTATCAATGAGGTATTTACGCCTACCAAAGCTAGTTTTGCCGGGGTCAGGTTCTGAACCGTCAGTGAGCCTGGACCGGATAACACAGTAAAAGGTACGGCCCTGCGAGAGGATAACCCACGTGTCCGAACCGTATTGACGGCCCGCTTGTATCGGAGCTCGATGTTGATGTTTATCAGGTCATATTGGCGACACCACTGGCACCAGCGAGCACAGGACCGAACACATCTTCAGGGGGAGCATTAGCATTGACTTGGAAATTGGAAGAGAGGAGAAATAGACTGGAATAAGAAGCAAACAATAGCCAGAAGGTCGAAAATTGGCGGAAGGTCCCGTTGAAGCCCGTCCCTCGTAACAGTCTTTATGGACTTGCAGGCACCGGGAATAGACTGAAGTGGGACATCTAACATGAGGAACAAATTTATTTGGCCAGAATAACATTAGTGGTACAGAGAACTCGTGCCGGGATAGCAAGTATATGTGCGTGAAATATCCCCAAACCTGTCAGATTGAGGAGGACTGCGAATGGGGGAAAGGTCATGGGAAGTCAAGATGAGCTGGCAAAATTTTCATAGGAACCAAATGAACGTGCCTGGACCGGGAATCCCACCCCTGGTGCTCGGGCTCGAGAACCCGGCATTTGAGATGGCGGGATTGTGGAAATCAGCACCTTACTGCAAGGGACACTGGCGCAAGGCAAGTAAAATCGATAAAATCATGATTTATATCTGAAAGGGAAGGTTTAGCCTTACTGAAAGCCTCCGTGAAGTTGTGGGGCGATATCAGTCCAGGCTCCGCCTGTGCGAGGGTTCTCAAAGTGCATCGCATGTCATTAATTTCCGGGTGACAGCGAGGGATTCTGGACAGATAACAAGATTAGATGCCAATAGACAGTCTCTCGAGATGATCAGAAGAAAGACCGACATTAAAAGTGTCGAACGAGCCCTTGACGGTGCGGATTGAAGCAGAATTGACGGAGCTCTTGCCTTTGTTTGTTGTGGCTACCGGATCAGAATTAAGGAAATTGGGTGATCGGAGCGAATCCCACTGATCGCAACAAGAGGTGGGCGCCGGAAGATTCCGTGATATCGACCTCTTTTCAAACTCCGCCGGAATGCGGTCCGATCACGTTTTAAGTTTGAGCGCGGTTTCACGCAAGGTTCGTCTTCCTCCCGTAAACGATCTCCAATTGGAAAAGTGAATCGAGAACCCCCCCCATTTATGTATCGTCCGGATCGATTAATGCATTTTTTATAATATTTTGTGTCCGTCTAAGAAGAGATATTGAATAATGGGTTCGGACCGGACATGCGGTGTTTGTTCGTCGCAAACAACACGTCGCGTCGCTTCCACCGTCCCTCATTCCTCCCCGCGCCGGCGCACAACTGATCACTTTTCCTCTGCTTTTTATTCAACCCCACTGCTCTTCAGGCAGTCACTCCTCCTTGCCAATGGCCTTTCAAGGGATGAACTGGGCATCCTATCAGCAAAATTCCGGCACCTTTTGCCCGCTTCGCGGGGCCGGATGAGGGTATCGATGATCTATCGCAGCAAATGGGGGTTCGGCATCCAATCCCGGTTCGGGCTGCACCGACAACGAAGGGGAAGGGAGCTAGGAAGGGGAAGGAGAAGGAAGCAACATGGCCAGCAGAGACATCGTCGGTGAAGCCCCCGAGGAAGAAGCGTAAAGTTAACTCAGATGCCGCCGTAGCTAGTGGATCGGGCAGTGCGGGGTCGAAATGACAAATATTTTCTTGCTTTCGGGTGCTAGCGGGCACGGACTGAGCATTCTAGTGTTGTTTTAGTGGAATCCTAAGTTCAAAGAGGGTGCAGAGATCGGTCCGACCGCCATCGGTCCGATCAACCGCTCGCGTGGAGGGGGGGGGTGGGGGGGTACAGCCACCATCAGGAGAATCGGAGGTTGATATCACCGAGTTTCGGCACGCCCACCTCTTGGATCGCAACCGCAGGACTTCCCATCATATCATCAGAATGTCCCGAAACTTGATGTGCACCAAGGTCCAATATCCCTCGGCATATTCCTATACTTAGAGTTCACATTGCATATAAACATGGGTGGCTATAACACGAGTGCCCCACTTCCCCGTCTGCCCCGCTTCCCAGCGGGTGATAGTAAGGGCATCTAAGCAAAAGAACAACGAATTAACAAACTATGTAACCCCTTAGGTTTTCTTCGCGTGACCCAGCCCACTGATCTTCCACGCAAGCACACCATTCACGAACGGCACCTTGGAGACAGCCCACAAGGCAGTGACACGGAAATAGGGTCCCCACCCTTGCGCCCCCGTCTCCATCTGAGTCATGCTCTCGACCATATCGATGACTTGAGCCGCGACGGAGCGGCGATGGGTAGAGTACGCGTCCATGATCTGGACAGCGTCGTGCGGCGTTCCAGACTTTTCAGCGTCAAAAGCGGATTTGCGGTACTCGTCGATGGCCTGCGCGAGCTCAATGCCATCACATATCCCCATATTCATCCCTTGGCCGCCCGCGGGACCGTGCTTGTGCGCTGAATCGCCGACGAGCAGAATGTACGCGCCGCCCTTGGCCCGATGCACATATCGGTCGACGAGCGCCGGCCGGGTGCGGTACCGGGAGCTGTCGAGTACTTTGGCGATCTGCGGGACGGGGTGTAGTTTAGAATGCGAGCCCGGTCCCCGTGCGTCCAGAATGGCCTGGAGATATGCCGCATCGGGGGAAGGGGGTGGGGTGTCAGAAACCCCGAAGTAGAGCCGGAAGAGATTGTTGTTCTGAGGAGGCGCACCAGCAGAATCTTCTCCAAGCATAGGCGCTGTTATCACGACGCCCCCAGGACCGATCATCATCTGCAGGCCATCCCTTGGAACATTAGTCGGCAGCGGCGATGCAAACAGCACGTCGGCGACCACGAACGACAAGTCGTTGTTCCCCGGACCGGCGTCCTTCTTCGTGTAGGGGTCTACGAAGCGGATGCCCGCAAATGACCGCAGGAAGGACTTGGACCCATCCGCCGCGACGACGTAACGCGCCGTCAGGATCTCCCCAGACTCGAATCGGAGCTCGTACTGCGAGCCTTCGACCACCTCCTTCACATCTATGACACGTTTGTTCCAGTGGACGCTGTTCCCGCCGCCCTGCATATACTCGCGCATCCGGTGCTCGACTTGATGCTGGGGAATGAGCAGCGAGAACGCGTATTTGGTGTACGCCGCGATCTCCGTCATCCGCAAGCGAAACAAAAGTCGCTCCTGCCGGTCGATGGTTGTCAGAGTCTTGGACTGAATGCCGCCAGAAACAAGTTCTTCGGGCAATTGGGGATGCAGCGTCCCGAGGGCCTTTGCCGAGCGTGGTCAGCTGCGGCCACAGATGCGATATATACATTGGCTAGGCGCACCTCGAGCGCACTCGCTTGCATGAGGACCGCGCGGGAGCTGTTATGCCCTGCATGCAGAGCGTCGACTATGACAAAGGGGATTTGGCGTGCTGCGAGGGCGAGAGCACACGCGAGCCCGCTTGGGCCAGCACCGACGATGCACACCTCTGTCGAAGAAGGTAATAGGTCAGTCATGGCGGTAAGTCGTCGTGGAGAGGAAGAAAGTGAGATCCCATCTTACAGCCGTTTCAAAAATAATATACGGGTTTTGATGGAGTGGTGCTCCTTCGCTTGTGCTTCCCGCTGTTTGCGGCGGGCTAAGCTCGGTTAAGTTCGGCTAAACCCCAGCTCCACCTCTGCAAAGTTGTATTGTGCCTCCCTCGTTGGCTTTTGGCCTGCATTCACCGGTCATTTTGAATAACTAGAGGGAAAGAGACTCAAGGAAGTGCAAGCCAAAATTTCGGGTCCCGGGAGCGCATTAGTGGTTTACGAGGGATGGGCCAGTGGAGATGCGGTCACAAACAAATGTCAGCAAAAACGAGTGAGCACCACAGCATCAAAACCCGTATACATTTCTGAAACGGCTGTATCACACTTCCTCGCTGGGATCTGCGCGAAGCACGGTAACGGATACGTCCCCGTGATATTCACTGCATTCAGCGGGCCGATAGCCGAAGCCACGTGGAGCTTCTGCTACACCGCCAGTTCTGCAGAAGCTTCTGAGAACATTCGGAGAATGATCTCCGACGGCAATCGGACCACAATTTTCAATCATTCTGATGTTTCTGAAACATCAGAACGTAGGTTCACAGACAGTCGAGATCCCGTCATAATTACACGAGATTCTGGCACGACCTTTGTAAAGCATTTCCCCCGGACATCAGAGCGACAGAAGACATCCTGCTCAGACCACCATCTTTAACCATCGAAAACACGAAACTGTGCTACGACCACCTCCCCCCTTGTTGTACACCCTTGAGGGGCACAGGGTATACCGGAGTTGCCTCGAGTAACAGCCAGTGAAGATGAGGGTGAGTGCGAAAGACCCCAAATCCCCGCGTCATCCACTCTGGATAATAGACATTCACCTCATTTGAAGGAGAAATGGATTGTGGCTCCCATTAATTGATACATGTACAGCCATTGAGCCTACTGTAAATCACTGGGACCATCCAAGCACACGGCGGATGCGCCTGAAGCTCGAAACAATCCCCTCATTACCTTTTGTATCTCACTGCAAGGGTACCAGCAAATCCCTTGCAATGAGATGCCCACAGCCATTCAGCCAGTCCTGCATATGCAGAAAGAGAGCTCTGAACATTCTGGAATTAAAATGCCCCACCATCGCTGGACCATCCACAGAACTCGGACTAATCGGGGCCGTTTCTTTTCACGATCACATATTGATCCAATCATCCCGACAATTTCCGGGTGCATTAATAATTGCCAAACCACGGAAGACGACGGCACTTCTGGACTGAGAACAGTGATGCTGGCATTATTCTATTACAGCCAGAATTCTTCCCGTGATACGCAGCTAAATTTCAGCAACACGTAGTCAGTAATATAGACATTAGTATGTAGTAGTTGCATGCATGCCCAGAGGGACAGCAGAGTCGAGGCTTCGGATGTGGGTCTCCTGGATGGCGGGGATTTACGATGTTGAGCGGGGAACCGCCAACATTTCCCACTGGGTTTTAGCCGACCGTCCTGCCGTGTCGTGAGACACACCCTTAGCCTGGCTTTCCGCCCCCCTTTGGTAGTATGTTGTGCTCTGGAGGCTTCTTGGGGCTATGCATGGATAGCCACCCATGCACTAGTTCCTTGTTAGTCTACCAGTAAACTGGCTGTTCCAATTGTGGGACCGTGCCAGTATAATATATCCTCCTCCTCCTCCTCCACTCAGGTATGTCCTGTCTTGCTCAATTCCAGCTTGCCTTAATCCAATGCAGATGTCAAATCAAAGCATTTTTATTCACCAAACTTGTATCTATCGTAGCCATAAACAATGTAATAGGGAGCATGGGAAGTTGCAGGCGAGGCATGGGACAGACAGACAGATATATTGTTTCAAGTAGATCGGATTGGGGTGTTAATTCTTGAGAAGTTGCTTGGGGCCGGCTTGAGGTGGAAGGCAGGTTGGCGGGTAACGAGGGGAGCAAGAAGACTAGAGAGAATTTTGCATGACTTTGAATAATCTTGAGGAGCTTGAGTGACGATGGGTGCGTAGGGCACAAGGGGGACGTGGGTTGAAGCCTTGAGTGCAGGAGCGACTGGAGAAACTTGAAGGGACTTGAGGGATCGATGCATGCAAGGGAGGACGAACGAGGACGGGGGACTCCGACGTGGACGAGGGAAGAAAGAGACCAACATGCCACGTCAACAACTTGATGGGATCAAGATGCGCACGGGCCCTCAGCGGAGTTGAACGACTGGTCGACTATTATCAAATGATTCGCCCTCTTCAGTTCACGCCCTGGTTCACGCGTTAAGACTCGTGGGTTACAGCTCTTTCCGAAAACATTGAGACGTGCGCATTTATTTTGCCAGCACCGAAAATTTTGATCGATGCTAAGGATTGCCTGTTTGGGTGTTGCCGAGCCTAGCCGAAGCGCCTGAATTTATCAGTCCGTTTAGTTTTGCCTGGCCGTCCTTCACACCAATGGATGTGCCTGCACTCTGCTCATTTTCAACTCGACTTTTCTGGGCAGACTCCATCGTGTGTGGACGTCGCAGGATTTTTGGCCCCTGGCAGATGTCTAAATATAGCTGATCCGAGGCCAGATCTGGTAATCCTTAGCAGCCGTCAAAAATTCAGCGCTGGCAAAATAAATGCGCGCGTCTAAATGTTTTCGGAAAGAGCTGTAAGTACATCTTCATATGGATCGCTTGTAGACACAAGGAGAGCCATCCGATATGATGAAAGAAGAGAAAATGTATTCAGAGTGGCCGTGTTTACATGAATATCTTTTCGATGCAACAGAAAGAGGTCCGAGAACATCCCTACAATGTCCTCAAAAGGTTTTTTCACCGCTCGTCGAGAGGTTTGCTCCCTGATGCCGATGGAACAATTTCCATCAATGATCGGACAAGGTCCGCCGTCAGAGCTTCTCATGACATCAATCAACATTGGCGGTGTAGGTCTGGCGAGGTCCGGGCGATCTCTGGTCTAGGCCTTGGCTAAACGGCTCCACGCGGCAAATATAGCCAGATGCTGCGAGCTGATGCCTTCGTCGCTTAGCCGCACTGCCTCGAGCTCGCTGCTCAGGCCTCGCCTGACCTCGCCACACCAGCTGCCAGACCGCCGCCTGCCGCCCACTTTCCGGCTCAATCCCGCTTTGCCTGAACCCTGCAAACGGCCAACTCGCGTGTTGGCCTTAATTATTCTACCTTGATATGAATACATACATCTTTGTTAAGCCTTTTAAATTTTGGCACCGCCGATCCTCTTCTAAGTTTGGCCTCAGGCTACCCTGAGGAGCCCGACACATTTGTCTTTCTCTCCTGCCCAACGCCAGACAATATCATTTCATGTTACAGAGGTAATAGAGCCAGGCAGCTGATCTAAGCAGGGAGTGAGAAAAGGGGGGAGACGGTGCCGAGCCCTGCCATCTACACGCAGGGGCGGCCAGATCCAGTCGAGGTGTGGCGAGCCGTGTGAAGCCGTGTGGAGCCGCCTAGCCAAACATAGCTACAGGTGACTGATGTGACCTAGCCGCACTTTGCGGCCAGGTCCGGCGAGGCCAGGCTTCGGCTATCAGGGCCCTGAACGCAGTAATTGTGTTCCAATAATCCGGACGGTGTACATGGAGACGTCGAATTACCACAAGCACATCTCGTCGAAGAAAGCTGCTCAGTCGTTCGCAAAGTACATTTACCTCGTGTCATTGTAAAATATTTACTTCGGTAACACAGCCTTTACATCAGCAAGCCCTGGTCCCGCTAGGCCCCGCTCTGGAGTGCTCCAGAGAGCCCACTAGCATGGTAGGATGGGTGCCCCTCTCTGTAGCACTCCATAGCAGCGCGCGGTAGCATCGGGTAGCGATGGCGCAGTACGTAATGGTAACAGTGGATTCATTAATAGCAGCCGAGTCTAGCCGAGTTATAGGTGTCCTGCCCGGACTAAATTAATGATCTTGTCTCACGACAGTCAATCTCATTTAGCCGCCCAAAATATCTCGTTTCAACCGTGACCATCGTGCACACGGTTCAAAAAGCAAAGGTTCCCAGACTGGATCTTAAACACGGGAGACACCTACAATAGTAGGATGTGCCTCCCCGAAAATGAAATCAAGGTTGCTGAGAATGAAATCAAGATGGCCGAGAATGAAATTAAGATGGCCGAGAATGAATCAAGATCAATCAAAACAAAAGCGAGATCATAATTTTTTGATTTTGATTTCGTTCTCCATCATCTCAATCTTGTTTTGGTGATCTCATTCTTGTTTCACAGATTCCGTTCTCGCATTAAGCCATCTCGTTTTCATTCAGCAGCCGTACCACTCTCAATGTAGCCTACTTTCTCCTTTCAACCTTGGCTTTTTTGATCCTTGTTCTCCACCGCGGGCCATCAACATATTCCCATCACTGCTGCCCCAAGACACAGTCTCTACTGTTGCTCATGGACAACCAAGAGCTTGTGCCTCTGCCTCTAGAAATGATTCATATTGCATTCTCTCAGCTGGGCAACCGGGTCAATGCAGTCCTCCGCACACAAATCGGGGACTGCCTAAGGCTTCAAGAAGAAGTTTTGCGGCTGCAAGAAGCCATCCAACAGGTGCACAGTTATGTATACCCTCTCATTTTCTACAATAAATCCCCTCTCATGACGCGTTCTACACAAACACGTTGCGCTCATTCTGGAGTCGTCACTCCAGAGTGACCGCCCACCTGTTTCATCACACCGCGTCCCCCTCCAGAGGGTGAATCCGTACAGCCACTCACTTACATCAGCACCCACGGACCTTTTTTGACCTCCTCGTCTATTTTTGCCTCTGCTGCCAAAAGCCCGACTTAGAAAACCACAGACTTGATGTGATGCGGGTAGGTAGTGCACATTTTAAATTGGGGATATGAAACCGGGATAAGACTCCGGATAAGGTCAGCATGGAAAGAAACCTGCCAATGTGAAATGGTTTTACAGGCATTTGGAATGAGAAGTGTCGCTAAGAAATCAAGAACAGAGCATCTGAAATCAAAAGAGCAGCAGCAAGATTGAAAGTCGGCCAGGTGAGATTAAGATTGGGAAAAGCCAAATCAAGACCGGCAAACTCCAAAACGGTAATTTAGAAAAGCAAATTAAGACCGGCGAACTCCGAAACAGTAATTGAGAAAAGCAAATCAAGATCTGCGAAAGTGTAAATGAGATTTCCAGGTGTTTTTTCTTGTTTTTGCCAAAGTTTTAAAGCTTTCTTACTGTAGTTCATTAATGTTTGGTATACAGGTTTTAGATCTTGAAAAGAGAGGGCAAAAGACATTTCCAGCTGTGTTCACGATGAACCATCGTGTTCACCGTTCAAGAACAGGATCACATCAAACGAGATGGTCCGGAAACGGCCGGACCAAACCGTTTTATTTTAGTCCGGGGAGGACACCCAGACGAGTAGCTGGTAGCAGCTGGTAGCGAGGCATAGTGGTTTGTAGTGGTTTGGAGCGCTCGGGGTAGAGTGGCATAGGAGCGCGTAGGAGCTCGTAGAGCGGTGTAGGAGCTCTAGCACCAGCATAGGAGCTGGTAGCAAGGCGTAGTGGTTCGTAGCAGTTCGTAGAGCTGCGTAGGAGCCGCGTAGCAGCTGGTAGCACCAGCTTAGCGGTTTGTAGCAGTTTTCACAGACGTATCCGGGGCTTTAGTAATACATCGCGCGGTTCTAATGAGAGATCGAGCACGATGAATCAATGCCTCTCGTGAGAGGGGCTGGCTTGGGGCTGGCGATGTATCCCCTTAGAGTGCTTCCTTGTTTAGGCCACCATAGATGGCGCTACCGTTGTGCCGTATGAGTGTCCAAATGCACATTTAATCCCGCGCACAACATATGACCCAAAATTGAATTTCCGCACTATATAAGCCGTTTCAAATGAAATCCCACACAAATTTAAACCACCTACATGATTTGCGTAGATTCAGGAGAACGCGCAAACACACAATGTCTGAGCCTGAAATCCGCGCAAAGTCGGCATGTTCAAAACCCGCGCAAGATCCGTCGGCCGGCAAACCACACCGCGCAAAGTGGAATACTCAAAATTTTCGTGCCAAGTCGGGCATACAGCATCACACAAGCTTGCACATTGGACATTGAATTGATTGGTAAAAGCAGTATGAGGCGCATGGATAGTAACAGATGAGCTAACAATGTGAACCTAAGGATAAGGGTGAACAAAGGAGCCGTATATAAAGTGGAGTGTTTGATGGAAGTAATGCTGCTTCTGAGTCAGAATTTTCAGTACGGAGGTTAGAACTTGAGTCAGATGCAACGACCAATAATGGTGTTGCGAAGCCTTCCTTACAGCCGATTGTAGTATCGAAGGCGCGAATCAAAATCTCTTGTTTTGGGACATTTTCAAGGAATTCCCGATATCTCAGCCAGTTCTTCACCGATTCACTTAGAAGTTAGATATATCTACTGGGCTAATTCACTCGCAATTATTGATAGAGATGAATTTGCGAAAATATCATGTATTACGCATTTTCTGATTCCGGGCTGTTTTCGGACCGAAAGCCGTCTAGCATGCCGAGTGTATGCCCCAGCAGCGTAATATTTTGGTTTGGACACCAGATTCAACTGAGGAAACATGTGATAGAGTCAAATGCATGGATAACTTACTTACAGTCCCTCCAGATCCCATGGACACATCTCCCACTTTTGGCATCAAGAGATATTGTAAGGATTACATTTATCCATGAATTTCATAGATTTATGGCTCTATCACATGTTTCCTCAGTCGAATATAGTGTCCAAACCAAAATATTATGCTGCTGGGACATGCTCTCGGTTTGCTAGACGGCTTTCGGTCCGAAAACAGCCCGGAATCAGAAAATGTATAATACATGATATTTTCATACAGTCCTCTCTATCAATAATTGAGAGTGAATTAGCCCAGTAGATCTATTCAATTTTCACGTGAATCGGTGAAGAACTGGCTGAGATATCGAGAATTCTTTGAAAATGTCCCAAAACAGGAAATTTTGATTCGCGCCTTCGGTACTGGAATCGGCTATAACTTTGGTGTCTCCGTGATCCTGAGTAGCTGAAAAAAGGTCAGAAAATTACAACGACTCTGGTTATTAGTAGTAGTAGTAGTACGGTCACCGTTCAACTTATTACTACACGAACCTTCACCGGACTTGTGCCTCTTCCGGTCTTCTTGGTCAGAGGCATTGAATATAAGAGTTCCCGAACGTTTGCAGCGACTCCATTGAAGCTGTACATACCCTGTTGAGATTCTGGTTGAGCAGCCACGAAGCAGATATTCCATCTGCGATTACTTACATTCTTCATCTTTTACATTCTGCCAGTCTTCTGCTCCGACTTCCCACTCCTCACGGTTGCCATCCAAATTCTCCTCTCCCACGATAGTTGACAAATCCGACTCGAAATCAAGCTCCGATTGGTCGGGGCCACAAAATAAATCGTGATCTTGTGGGGAAATTCCGGACCCAGATGACAGAGTTACGGCGACTGGGCGAGTCCGCAACCTGGAGTTCAACCTCCTCGGTTAATATCCGTTTCAACCTTGATATGATCAGCTGCTTCCTCCAACTTGACCTTCGCAATGCGAGCGCTACGACGACGGGGTCTGCTTTGGAAAGTCCTGATTCCTTCTTGGCGATGTACTCGACATCGCAATGGCGTGAGTCCTCCAAGGAGTCTCCCCAAAACACGGGCTCTTTTGACTCCGGGAAGTCAGATGAGACAAATTGGGCGTTGGCTTTGCCGTTTTCCTTTCCTCGCCGGCGATAAACCTTTGATTTGGTTTTTGTCTCGGTGTCAGAAGGTAACTCTGATGCAAATCTGTCGCCAGCATGGGCTTTGGCAGCCGCTGCTGGCCAATCTTTGTAACGGCTGAAGGCAATGCATGATGTGTCGCTGCACATGTTGAATTCGAGAACGGTTGATGGTGTACTGGACTTACCGATTCGAACGGCACACTCCAGTGGATGAACCTGCATTTTGATCTCTCATGAAGCGTCCCTATTCATCCTTAACCCTTCATAACCTTAGTCAATTTGAGGAGACTAGATGTTACTACTTGATCCAGACCAAGGACAAGATACGGAAACATTGTGCTCAACTCGCCTTGGCACACCAAAGATTTGTTGTTCCAGGACTGCAAGACAAAGGGAACATGCAATTATAGCTGGGAAAGGGAATGGTGGGGAGGGTTTTCCCGCCTGATTCATCACCCTGATATCCCCCTTTCCATTCAGCAACATCCCCGAGACACTAAAGCAGGTTCAAGATGGGGGAATAGATTTAGAGGATTAGAGATGGATAAAATTCAGGATAAATTCAAGCTCAGCTATGTCCCCTTTCGGAACGTGCCCAGTTGTAGCTAATAATACATCGGCCTGTAGAATGTACTCTGCTACACTGTGATTGCTCTCCCGTCGACGAGCTCACCACGTTTAAGGCTGTAGATCTTCGGGACAGCAACCACAGTCTATATAGAGATCACCGGCCCTCTTGAGAAGAGCTATTACGGTACCTATGAATTCCATATGTGTTCGATTATACGATTTTTTTTTTTGACCCGCCGACTTTGCGCGGTTTCTTGAACTGCCGACTTTGCGGCGATTTTTCATGTCTCGGACTTTGCGCGGTTTTTTCGGCCGACGGACTTTGCGCGGGTTTTGAACATACCGACTTTGCGCGGATTTCAGGCTCAGACATTGCGCGTTTGCGTGTTCTCTTGAATCCGCGGGATTTTGTTTGAAAGGGCTTATATAGTGCGGAAATGCAATTTGGGGTCATATGTTGTGCGCGGGATTAAATGTGCATTTGGACACTCATAGTGCCGCACTCGTCCCCGCCATCAATCTGCGCGGCTTCCATCAGTCCGCCGTTGATGGTCCGTGCGTTGCGACGGCGGTTGACAGGTGGCAGTGATGGATATTTACTCATGTTATGATTGGAACCTCTTGCTTCCCGCCGCATCCGCGCTCGCTCCCGCTGCCCCCAGCTTCTTCTTCTGCCTCCCTGCTGGACCCTTGACCTGTATATATCCATGGCCTGCGTCTGCAGTGCTTGATGTGCTGCCATGGCTCCTGCTTGCTCCGTATCGTGAATTTTAGGCCCCCACCTTCCCGCCGTTTGTAGCACCCCTGCGTCCCCCAGCTCTAGCAGGCACCTTGAATTTCCTTAGGCTACTCTCCTGCCCCTCTCTCAGCCACCTCCAGGGTTATTCCTGGTCCTGGAAACACTGTCAGTATTCTGGTCCTCCTGCTTCTGCCACGCCTTATGCTGCCCTTGAATGCCACTAAGTACAGTGGAGCGATCCTACCAATGGCCACGGTGCATTTTTCCGGATTTTTGAAATGCTTGGCAGCAACTGTAATTCATTCCCTCGTCCCGTCCGGCCAGTTTGGTGGTGCCGCATTCCGCGGGTTTGTGGCCCTTTATGGTGCAGTGGCGCTCGTTCACTGATTCGGGTTTGCGCAGATCCGTCCCCCTTCGGCGCTTGCTGCATTCCTATTGTTACACCCTTGTCGGGGACCTCACCGGGGACCTCACCGGGGGGTTTTAGCACCCCAGCCCCTTTCGCTCCTTTATGTCGCGCTCACATTTCAGAGGCTGCGGGGATCTGTGGACACCTGTCGGACAATCATCTTTATTGGTGCGTCCGATTAACGTGATATTGTGTGGCTTCCTCCTGCGGAACTACCCATTTCTGTGCGCCGGCCGTTGTCGCTGTTTCCGCCGCCCTTGCATGAACCAGCACCGCTGGAATGTCGTGGGTGCCTCAGGTACCCCATGATCCGTTATTGGATCATGAAAATCTCTCCGTTCGTCCACGTACACATTTATGTAGGTGCTCTGCATACTATATACCGCCGGGAGGCTGGGCACCTTAATGCTTTTCATTCCTTGATGGCTTTTAATTAGCGCCTTCTGAGGGTCCGAGGCCTCTAAATGAAAGGCAGGCATCCTGGGAACAGGTTGATATTATTTGTATGAATTTCCGTCAGGCTTTGACTGCTTGGTGAATTTATTTTCGCACCTACTCCAAAAAAGGCAATTGACGGGGTACCTGGGCAGTCGTTTAAATGCATGGTTACAGGCCATATATCTGGGGCCCCTATATCTAAGGATTTCCGAGGGACCCAAATGCACTATTCAAGACCTTTAAATGCCACATGGGATGCATGAAAGTGGTAGAACAAGGTGAGGGTTAGGAGCCCTACACACAGTTTCAGCCCTCTGGCTGATTAAACGGGTGTCGCATGGCAGCCAGAGGATAGGGCTGGAAAAAATGAGTTCCAGGAAGTTTCGGAGGAAGGATGTGAATGCATTTGAGTCAGTTGGACCACTTCTGAGTGCCATCGTTGAGAACCCGACATTTATTTCGTCGGCATCATGAAAATCGACATTTTGCTGGAAGCGATGGCAGCGTACGGCAGGAAAAATTAAAAATATATCCCTATACCTGTCAGAGTGAGGTATTATGCTCCCTAAATCTCCCCCAAATACCGCGTGGTGGTAGCGTTGTGCAATGGCCCGGTGGGTAGCTCTCATCAGCGGTTGATTTCGCGTTGGCGACGCAGGTTGTCGGCCGAATAACGTGGTTAAGGGTGGCGGCGCAGCTGAGGCGACCACATCAACGGAAGGCCAGGCATCGTAAGAGCGGAACGGGTACTCGATGTTGAGAATCGGAGCAAAACTGATCAAGTTCTTGGGCATTCTTGTTTTGCGTATCAAGGAAATCACGAGATTGGTGTCCGGACCGTCCATCAACGCCGGCTAACTTTCGATGACTTGGCCGGAATTTCCCAAAACCTGGTACAAACCGACATTTGAGGTCCCTTTGCATGTTCCGAGTATAAAATTTGGGATATGCCATTTGCTTCCGGGCTATAAGCTAAATGCCCAGCTTCCCCGTCTGCCCAGCTAGGTGGCGGCATATAGTAAACATTTTCATTTTTGAATCTGGGCTCCTCCTGGCCATTCCTGTGCATAGTGTCTCACTGGAATCACATTTAAATTATTAAACATACTGCATTTATAATTTCCGCTACCTCCAGTTGACCACTTTGTTGAATATGCTGCCCCGAGTTGCCACAAGAACTAGGCGCCCGTGGGCGCCTAATTACTCGATGTATGCTGCCTGCGCCCCCGCTAGCTCATTGGATCTAATATCACCGGGGATGAGTAAATGGGCTTTTGTGTACATCCTGGATGCTGCTTCCCATTTTTTCCAGTGCTCCTTTACATACTTTCTGGTACAGGACCACACTTGAATGACCCTCCCTCTATTTCGCCGTATGGGGGTAATAGTGTAACATTATTATTGCCCATTTCGGAGAAATTTACACAGGTGTTTTGCAATATTACACAGGTGCTTTTGCAGTTTTACACAGGTGTCAAACGGTTAGAAAATACGCACCTGCGGGAATTGAAATTTTCACACCGCTGAGAATTCCCTGCCAAAATGCACAGGTTCAACTTCAGCCGGAAAATGCACAGGTACGGAACATGCCAAAAAAACACAGCCTCACAGATTCAGGTTTTTTGCGCACCTTCCAGTTTGACCAAAATGCGCACCTCATTTGAAGTGGTAAAAATATGCACCACCTCGACTTATACTTTTTTCCTGATCGTCCAGGGATCTGACTTCCCTTTTTGGTACTGGTTTTTGAGTCCTTTCTTGGCAGCATAGGGGCATTCCTATTCCTACTGTGTGGTCCACTGTAGCCACAGAAATGGTGTGCAGGAAAATTGGTTTCATGTACAGTAAAAGGTGGGCACAGCGCAGGGATAAGCACATATACTATTGTTTATCACCGAACGGAACATATCCAGAAGCGGGACACACAACATTTTCTCCATCATTTCTGGGTCAATTGCCGAGTTTTTTTGTACATCATACTCTGCGGGGTGTCTGTTACATTTATAGGTACAAACCCGGGCCCTCAATCCAAAGAAACCCAGTGATGAGCTCGAAAGAAACTGTTGAATTGGGGGATTTCAGTAATTTACAGCAGTCAAAACTGAACTGAAAGTCTGTGATGGCTGGTATGGGTTTTAGGATTCATCCTCATCATATTTCAAGTGTTCCTATCAAATTCCAGAGCAATAGATGGGTTGTGTCCGCCGCAACGACCCAATCAGCAGACATCACAGCCAGCAAACAAGCATCAACTCGAATTGAAAGCACTCGCAAAGCCCCACCTGGTCATGTAGTACTATTTAACAAGCAATTAGGCTCAATTAAAGCTTCCGTGGCAGTACAATTGTCAAAGGTGGGGTACATAGCGTGTGCCAACTACAACTAAGACCAAGGCATTGCCCGAACTTGAGCCCTTTCCTCAACAATTTACCCCGTAGTTGAAGCATACCAATGCATAAACAAGTGCTTTAGGTGTCGTAAAAAAATGCCCTTCAAGTTTCACGCCCGATGGTCAAGTTTTGAGCTCGTTACGGCCTTGGCGATCATCGGCCATTCGTGATCGGGAAGTGGGACCGGAAAAATGGTACTGTTCGACAACGGAGGGAGCGTTTCACACAAACTGAAATGCTACAACAAATGAAGTTATGGATACATATCCTCTGGTGTACTTGGATCTTTCTCAAGGTCTATTTGTAGCACAATATTGAGTAATGTTTCTGAAGTGTCCCACATCCCCGCCCCGGGGGTCCGGTCTCAAACATGAGTTATTTGACAAGCAATTTGATCCTTTCCAAGGGATCAGAAATCGAATTTCCACTTGGACTCGGCAAACGAGGTGTTGAAGCTGAAGGGTTTGGCTCCAATTGGCGAAGGCCGTTGGCCTGAGAATTCGGTGACAATGAAATACTAGGAAATTTTCATATCCTATATAACAGGAGCATTTTTGGAATAAGTTGAACAGAGACACCAACTCGGGATTCACACCACTGTAACTGGTATGAGCGAGGTGTCCGTGCATTTTCAGATTAACAAAGTTCATAGAAAGCCCGATGGTTGCCTGTACATGAAGTGAAAGCGTTGCAGTTGGCGTCTCGCCCAGATCGGTCTCGCAGACGCCGCGCAGGCACCGCGAATGCTGGCTGGCTCGCAGTCACCTATACCTTCAGCCCGCGCTTCCTAATATCTTCGATATATGCCGTGGGTTCTCCTTGTTGTACTTGAGAGAAATATTATGTACGTTCAACCTTGGTGTGTACGATCCGTTTCGGTTCTGCACCATCTCTACCCCCGCTGATTTCGCTCCTCTGTTTCCTCACCTTCAAGACAGCACTCCCCTGATCCGGGACTTTAGCTAACTCTGCCCGTTGACTTAAAGAATTTTATAACCACTTTGAGGACCTTTGGGTGCGAAAGCAGGCTCCCCGCAACATCCTTCCGTCCGAACGAAGGTTTCAATATATTTCTGTGCTTTGCGGGGACTGTTCTCTCTGGATCAAATTTCGACCATACCTGTCGTGCAATTCTTCAAATCTACTGTCAAGGAAAATCCAATTCGACACGAGTCCTGGGTTCTGGCCGGCTGGTTGCAAATGAAGCAGTCAATGCGCACTCTCCGCAGTCCGCATTATTCCCCGCCGGTCGCGAGACGGCATTGTGCACCTTCCTCAAGTCTCACGAATCACCGCAGCAGCGTGGACATCTGGAGACCTTGATTAACACTCTGCACCTTTTCTATTGCATCCCACACCTACTGATGGCGCCTCCTACATGTGCATTCCAGCCGCAACAATCAACCCGGGCTATATACCACGGCTCAACTACCCGGAAGAGCCGCATGAGTTCCGGAGAGCGAGAATGGTGCGCACGAAAATGACCGACTGCTCCTGTGTGCTGATTGGCTGACAAGCACTGGTTCATTTCTCCCAGAACAGTATCCTCTCTGCTCAAGGTCATATACATCGCCCTCGCGAACTTCATGAGAAGGATTGGCGTTCTCGTACAACCGGCAGCGCATCGCGCGGTCTCAGTGGCTTAGATACGTGTTCTTTCTCCTCCCTGTGCAGTTTATTTCATTTCATTAATCCTGTCACGAGCCATACAGGACTTCGCAATGTCTTTCTTGTGTTCGCGAACCGCGTATATCTAAATTGCGAGAAGGAGAACCGGAATGTGATAATGCAAACTGTTGATATAACAATTAATATTGTTCAGGGCTTCAAGCTCGAGTGAGTCCGTCGCCGGAGCGAAGCGAAGGCCTATCTTGTCCATGTTTAGCATGAGTTCATCGAACGTTGATCCAATGCGGCTTACGGGCGGTGCGCCTTCGGCCCGTGTTGGTCCGGACAACAAGCTCGACCAAATAGATTCTTGTCGACTTCGCTGGCGCACAATCCTGGAGTGCGGCTCTCTCCGAATCCATCACCCATATTCTCCCAGTCACAGGCTACTCAGTGTTTGTCCCTGCGCTCAACCAGCCAGTTAAACCCGGCCGCCTGCTTGGCGCACTGCAGTCTATTCAAGTCGACGTTTCATCTACACTAAAGAACGAATCCTGTCTTCGTGGGGCAAGATTGTGATTATCTGCGCATATAGTGTGTTGGAATTGATGGTTCTGTGCGCTTCCTTTGATGCGAGTGTCAGTCCAGTTTCACCATACACCCCTTGTATTGCGGGTTGTGCCTGGAACTCCATGGTCTGGCTCATGTCTTCGCCGAGTTCTGTGATTCTCTTGCGTCAGCTGGCATCTATTCCATGTGCACACTGCAAGGTTTTCCGCGCATCCGCGGAAGCAAAATCCTTCCGCGCCGTTGGACAATATGGCCCGCGGCAGAAGGGCGACGCTCGCAGTAAGTCATTAATTTCATTTCCTTGAAGTTGTGGACCGCCCAGGCAAACAACCTCCCCTATGGCTAGCCATTAATTTCCTGGAGATTCGCATCACGGTCTTAGATCTCCTTTGCCCTCCAGGCGAAGCTGTCCCATTATTGTCCCGTTTTGCCGCGGGACCAAATTTCGAAAAGAGCTCGTGCAAATCCAAAATAAGCGGTTTGCGTCTGCCTGAGTGCTAAAATCCCTGATTAGGTGCGTTGGAACACCGGAGATAGGGCGTTCGTAACGATATACGTGAAGGGTATGCCACGGTAGGCCCTCTACGCCATTTCGCTCCCCTAAAATACTGAATATTTCCAATCGCCAGTCGCTCTCAACCCTCAGATCCATTAGCGATTAATTTCTCATCACGGTTTCAGATGGCCCCTGATGGGCCCCATGCGAAGCTGTCTCGTTATTGTCCCGTTTTGCCGCGGAACCAAATTTCACAAAAGCTTGTGCAAATCCAAAATCAGCGATTTGCGCCTGCCTGAGTCCTAAAATTCCTAATTAGGTGCGTTGGAACACCGGAGACAGAGTGGTCCTAACGATATACGTGAAGGGTATGCCACGGTAGGCCCTCTACATCACTTTCGCTCCCCTAAATACTGAATATTTCCAATCGCGAGTCGCTCGCATCACTCAGAAATCCATATCTCCATCAACATCTTCCGCAACCGGCGGCCACCTACCTCCATGCATTCGAATTCGAGTCGTCATAGCTCCGACCGTCTCTCGTCTCTAACATTAGCTAGGTATCTCGATTTCCTCCTCCAAACCTTCTTTCCACCCGGTCTATGACAATGCCGGATATTTCGGTTGACGTTCTCAGCGAGTGTCAAAACAAGCTCTGCAACGCCGGCTGTTCCCAGTTTTACGGGAGCTTCGAACCCGGGGTCGCCATCGGCAGAGCTCGTTGCGATATATGTGGCTGTTTTGCGGCACAACGCGTCCCCCGGAAGGCCGTTCCAAACACCGTGCCTCGTTTTTTATCTCGTCGTTTATTCAATCTCTTACATTCACACAGGGCGCGGGTCTTGCCAGCGATCTCGGAGGCGTTCCCAGTGCCCCTGCTCCAGTGCCTCCATCCTTCGTACCGCCTGCGGCCCCATCTGCAACCGCGAACACTCTCTCAGGGTCACGTACAGCACCACCTCCACCCCCGGGCGTCAATCCCTTGACGGGTTCTACATCAAGCGGGCATGCATTTCGTACACTGGCCCAATTGCGACAGCAGGGATATGCCTCTGCCAACCCCCAGGCCACGTTCAACCCCGTCTTGAAGGTGCGTATTCATTGTATTTTCTCCGCATTCACTCATCGTTTCCCACAGGCTGCGAAGGAAGCGGACTTGGATCCGCTGGCCGCCGGTTCCCGGAAGCGCAAGAGGAAGGGCGGCTACAATCCCTCGACCTCTGCCAATGTTCGCAGTGTTAAACCCAGGATGGCTCCTCAATCAAAATTCGTAGTCGTCTTGGTCCCGCACACGAAGCTCGTGGCAGACAATCGGTGTACAGCCCAAAAGTTCGTCCTGATTCTTTCGTCCATTCTATGGCTCAAATTTTTCAGATTGATCAGCTTAGACGAAGCTGGTTTTGTGCAGGACATGTCCTTCCGTCAGGATGTTACCCCGGTGACATTCAAGAAGCCATGAAGACCGCCTTCGAGCACATTGACGGTGTTACGGACAGCGAGCTTCGAGTCCTCCGTACAATCCAGGCGACACGCCGTGATAGCAAGGGTCGCAAAGTAACAAATTCAGGTATGGCGCGGATGCTGACGCCTCTGAAATTGGGCCTTTCTCTCTCAGCTCTCAAAACGTTTGTCTATCCCATCGTCTTCGCCGCTCTTTCTCAACACATACATCCTTCAGAGCCTTGACGGATTCTAATGTTCGCGGGGCAGGGCCGCGCTTCAAAAAAAGCATTTTCATCGCTCTCACTCCCGAGGGGCCCAATATCCGCTTCGACGAGGCAATATCCAGCTCGGATGAAGAGCCATCCGAAGAGTCTGATAAATCTGACTCTGTTCGTGTTTGTTGTGTCTTAAACTACCGCCCATTTGACGTAACTCGCAGACTACGCAGACCATGAGTGATCAAGATGGCGAGACAACTACAGAATATAAGGTATTTATTCCCCCTTCCCTGGTCGGTGGGCGATTTCTCATTCACTCTCGTCCCATAGTCTACCGATCCCGACAGCCACAACGCCAGTGGTAAGGGAAAGTCGTCAGCCAAGGTTAGTGCTAACCCTTGTGGGTAAGGATTGTTCTGAGACTTTAATTAGGCGACTGGCGACGACCAAGCCCCCGCGCCGAACGCGAAAAACTCGAAGGGGAAGCAAAAGGCTACATATGCCCTATTCTAGTGGGCGGCTCTCCCGACGGCATCCTTTTTGGACGGTCTCAAGGCCAGTGACATGTGCGCGACCATCTGTAACACATACATACAGACGCCCGGAGCCTCTGTCCTCGCCCCGGCTCCGCTCCTGGAGTTCATCCGCTCACAATTGATCCAACCGTTTGCCCCCCTGGTGAAACTGTCGAATCGCCCGATTGGCAGAGCAGACTATCTTGGTACGCATCCCCCCGCCTGTTACCAAATTTTCCAAAATGATTCTAATGCCTTCCAAGGGACCTCCGAATTTGAGAGCAAGTTCGACGAGCAGTTTGCCGTCGGGCCTGGCGGCCTTCACGGGATCATTGATAGCATGGCGCCGGCGTACCTCACTTTGCTGATGATCGAGATACACATGCTTCTGGAGTCTGTAGCTGTATTTAAGTGTCCCTGAGTAGCAATTAACCGTTCTTTAACGAGATGCTCCTCGTTCGTTGGGGCATGTTGTGGTTTTTACCCCATATGCAATTATCTCAATCTCTATTTCTCTTCTCTCAGAGCCTCCCGTCTTGCTCATGGTTATTTTGATTTCCGATGCCCCATTTACGCACAACATCTGGCCTGCCGCAGTATGGTTTGTAACAGACGCAGTCCGTCGCAGCCATTCCGCAGGAAAGCACAGTTCCTCGCAGCAGCAATGCACTACGCCGCAGAGAATTCCTCCGAGAATTCCCCACACATAAAGGGGACCAATTCTCCTGCTTTCTGGGAAGTGCTCCTCACCCGCTTTCTTTAACATCAAGCCATTCAAACTACTCTGGGACTTCTCGAGCTCCTGCTACAATAATACTGATGCTCTGGGTCGATTTTAATTTGATCTGTCTCTGTGGGAACATGCTGTTTTGTTACCTCTGTGCCTACGTCCTTCTGGCAATGCCCGTCAAATTGCGGGTGAAACATCAAGGTCTTTATGTAAGCTGTCTCGTATGACCGTGACACAGTGGGCACCTCGGACTGGGAATATTTACAGTTGGATGTTCGGAGGCCTATGTGGATAATTGAATATATTTTATCACCCTTTCAAGTCTCTCGGATCTCGAAAAGATTTTCAATGTGTTACTCTTATGAATGTCCCTTGCAACTGAGTCGCTCATTCATTGGTTGCTGAGATAGTCTCGGGGTGGTGTCTGCCACAGCTGCGGACATACCGTCCCCATTTTATTTTGTTCCTGATTTTTTCTCCGTTACCCTCAGTCAGACACTGCCGGAGCGAAGCGAAGGCAGATCTTGTAGCAACTCCTAGGATCACTTGGAGCTCCATAATGGATAAACCAAAGTTTGGTTGTGTTGATGACCTTTTGAATGCGACTGATCACGTGCCTTCGTTGAACACTCAGAACGAGTCGGACAACTGGTTGCAACTGCCGGGATGTTTCTCTTTGGTCCAAGACAGCCCTGTAGTTTCTAAATTTCATCGATCCTGAGAGCCCTGGGGCATCTTAAATAGGATTGACCGTAATTGATTACCATTTATTAAATACCATTAAATACCTTAATATTATGATTAAGTATGATTACATTACTGTACGGCCTGCAGCCGTATTTAATCATAATGTTCCAGCCCTACAAACAACCTTGTGAGGAATATGAGTATCGCGGGGTAAGCGATAACCTTGAATGGATTGGTCTTACTGAATGTAATACCTTTCCGAGAGGGAATATGACTTATATTCGGGTTCAAATACTGGAACCTTTATATAATCAGTCACACACAAGCTTTCACCAATGACACTGCGGGCAATTACCATAACGGTCAAATGTCAACCGTCGCTGTGACGGTTGGCTACCGGCTGACCACCGGTTGAGTATTTCGGCATAGGCGGCATCAGAGATGGCAACAACTGATTCTAATTAAGTTCCCAAAATACCGGAAATCACATGGATTCTATTCACACCATTTTTCGGCATGCTGCATCAAAGATCACCAACTGATTCTGATCGAGTTCCCGAGGAACCACGCATTCCCTCAAAATTCATTGAAGTACTGAATAGATTTGAAATGCATACATAATTCAAACAGCACAGCAAGATGACTGAGATTTTCCTGTTGCTCATGGCTCTAGATTCTCTCCAGCCTGATTGTGTATCTCCACAAATTGCACACAAATAGAAGTTGCCAACACAAAAAGAAGACACAAGTCCTTGATGATCTGTGGTAGCACATGAGCGCCATCCGAAGCATGATAACACATATAAGAAGGGGGTTAAAGACAGGTTTCTTTCCATTCCTGCCATGCCCGTCTGTCTATGCACCTCGTATGGCTGCGGCAAAAAAAATCACCTTGTCCATGGACACATGCAGCCTGAACACAATGTCAGCCAAAGTACTCGGTCAAAACATGAGTCTCAGGACCACAAGGCAAAACTCGGCATCTCTAGATCCTCTCATATTCCGACTCCAAACCGAAGCAATGATAAACCTGAGGGCCACCCAACACCTGTAATTCCGGATTTTACAAGAGGTTAGTGATCCTCGATTCCAGTGACACTTTTAACAAAACTGCGGGAGTAGTGCTGGATCCACTGATCAATGTATGCTGCCTGCTGGTCTCTTGGCTTAATCTTCGATTGGGGATTAGCCGCAGCAATTCCAACATTATTTTACAGGCACTGCAGCTCATTGTGGCCACAACTGTGCAGCTGATATTTGGTGCACTTCATTCAGCAGGATATAAATTTCCAGCGCCAGTGTTCACTCTTCCGAAAGATATCAGAACAATCTATGGGATGGGTCTTGAGCCCGATATTATCCGCACAGCCTGCTGTCCAAAATGCTACAAGACATACAGAGACAAAATGCCAGCAGTGTGCCAATGGCGGAAATCCCCTAAAGCCCGCAAATGTGGTGCAAGCTTATGGAAACAGCGGAAGACCCGAAAGGGTTTAAAGCAGGTTCCAGAGTGCCAGTACGCCACACAATCATTTGAATCTTGGCTCCGCTTTTTTCTTGCCCGCCCCCAAATTGAGGCTGCTCTGGAGGAATCCTTCCAAAAATCCTCTACTTGGTTCGAGGAGGAGCCAGATGGCTTGATGCATGATATCCAAGATAGTCCTGCATGGCGGAGACTTCGCTCGTATCTCTTGACGAAATATCATTTGGTATTTTCGGTTTTCATTGATTGGTTTAATCTGTATGGCAACAAAATTGCTGGTGAGATATTTCACAACAGAATTGGGTACTGTGTCTAATGACTGTTGATCCATAGGCAAAGTTGTATCTGTTGGTGCCATTGTTCTCTACTGTTTGAACCTTCCCATCGAGCTTCGCTTCCTCCTGGAAAATGTTTTTATTTTAGCTCTCATACCGGCTTCAGGCTCGCCCGATGTTTACACAATTTCCCACATACTTCCTTTCCTCACCGAGGCTATGAATGCTTTGGCAGAACTTGGGAAAGAGCTGGAAACCCACGAGAATCCTGAAGGTGTATCGGTTTTTGCTCGACTTGTTCCTCTCATTGCGGATCTGGGGGCTATTCGCAAAGTTGCAGGCTATTTGTCCCACAGTGCAGATTGCTTCTGCACATTTTGCCATGCACGCAAGGCTGACATTGACAATCTTGATTGGAGAAATTGGAACTATCGTGATGGCCCGACTGTTCAAGCCCAGGCTCTTGCCTGGAAGGCATTGAGCACACTAAAGGATCAAACTAAAGCTGCGAAGGAAAATGGTGTGCGTTGGACACCAATGCATGATGTGTACAAATGGGATCCTGTTCGTGATGTTATCCTAGGCTTTCTTCATAACTGGCTCGAAGGTGTTCTCCAGCATCATCTCCGTATTCTCTGGGGGATTGGCCGCACAAAGAAAGCCATCCGAGATCTGAAACAGGCAGAGGACGATGAGGCGTACTCAGAGTCGGAGGCTTCAGAGGCATCACAGGAACTTGATGGTCTAGACCGGCCACGGACACCTACACCTCAGGCTCAACAGGAAGATGAAGATGAATGGATGGATGTTGATGATGATGCTTCTGACACTCCCACTGCTTCAACATACACACAAATGCTGTTTGATAATGATGATAGTGATGATGATGAGGACACAGATTTCCTACCAACTGATCTTGCTGGTGTGTTCAATTTTAAGCCAGCCGAGTTGGCAATGATTCAAAATTGCATACGGGACATTGATATTCCTACCTGGGTTGGACGTCCTCCATCGAACCTCGGTGAGGCGAAACATGGGAAATTGAAAGCCCAGGATCTTCTTGTGCTGTTCACCGTCATTTTGCCACTGGTCATGCCAGAAATTTGGTGGAGAGAAGGGACCACTGGAGACAGGTTGCTCAAGAACTTCTATGACCTAGTAGCATGCACCAACATCATTGCATCCTATTTGACGTCAGACTCGGAGGCAGACCGATATATGGATCATTATGTGCAATATCGAACCTCTCAAAAAGAACTATTTCCGAAATTTGATTCAGTTCCCAATCATCATCTGGCTATGCATAATGGAGATCAGATGAAATTCTGGGGACCCCTTGGCCTTCTGAGTGAATTCCCAGGAGAACGAATGAACGGGGGATTGGGAAAGATCAAGACAAACCGTCATCTCGGTAAGATAACACTCGTGATTTTTAGAAAACTCATTTTTATAGCTGTGCTAGGTGAAATTGATTTGACAATGTTACAACAAATGTGCCGACGCTCACTGCTCGAGGGTGTTTTGAATGACAACAGTCAGCGCTCTGGCCCTGCACCTATGGCCAAGTTGGCCACCATACTACACCCCAAGGATCCCTTCCGCTGGAAGGTTCCGACAGCCCTGTTGACTGGTGTCGAGGTTGCAGATATTTTAGCTTGTGGAATAGAACTCACTCCTTCTGAATATGGCTCACTTCTGAAATACTTGTGCAACACCGGAGAAAAATGGCTGTCTGCATACATAAATCGGCCTTATGTCCCAGGGGCTCTTATCATGCCCAGGCATGCTTTGGAGCCTTCAGATTTCACACTTGATGGGCATACATACAGCTGTTTCAAATCTAACCGAGCTGGCAGCAGCATCCAGTTCAAAATGCCAAAGACAGACACTCGAGCCACAGGATTCATCGAAAAAATCTGGCAAATGCCGCTCAAAGGATATCTGAAAACATTTATGTTGATGGAGGTTCACAGACCTGTTCGCAATAAAACACCATTCGACAATTTGCCATATCTCGAAACTGCAGTTGTTGATGCCAGCCCCTCACTGACTTTTGTTCTGATTGAACCTGAACATATTCTGACACATTTGACGGTCTACAGGCGGCCAATGGGAACATATGGCATCAAGAAGGACATTCTTGTTGTCTGCTGGGCATTGAATAGGGGCCGCCGTAGTTAATGTAGCTTTTTTGGTACTGGTGCAGGTTTATATTGAACACGCATAGGCATGCCCTGATTTTTGTTTTTCAATGTGCTACATTCCCACAATCTGGTATCTCACAATTTCTTTATTCCAACAGTCCTGTTAGTGATGTTGGAGTTATAGTCTAGAAAACAGTTCTATGTGAATGTACCACCATGGAAGCAGTCCTGGTAATATTTTCAGGCCATCCGGGTCATTGCTTGCAACTTGGGGCTTCTTATCAGAAGTTTCTTCTCCGGACATATGTGTGAGTGCAGTTGAAACTTTGGTACGGGAATAATTCTATGTGAATGTGACACCATGAATGAAGTCTCGGAATAATTCAGGCAGCCAGGGTCATTGCTTGCAACTTGGGGCTTCTAGTTCCACTCACCAAACCTGGGGTCCGATAAAAAATAATGGATAACAAGGTTGAACTCACTGTGGGACACATAATTATAATCACACCAAATTCGGTCTGGTCTGTAAAAATGATGAATCACCAGGTTTAATTCACTGTGAGACACAGATTCACATGGCACACAATTCTAGGAGGCCATTCTCCCCTGATTCTATATGCACATCCACTGTAAGTTGCGAAATCTGTAATCCGACTCGCCACATTTGGTCTGACAACATACAACTAATCACAATGTTTAATTCACTGTGAGACACAGATTCACATGGCACACAATTCTAAGAAGCCATTCTCTCCTGTTGCCATATGTACATCTACTATAAGTCTCGCTTTTCACTCATTTAACAGCCAAAACCCCCCACACACCACAAACCCCATCATCAGTACAAATCACAATTAGAGGTATTATATTCAATTCTGGGATCCTACCCTGCTGAGAAAATTTGAGGGAATTCAGAAGACCATGAAGAGCATATAAACCCGGTTAGGTCTCAATAGGCAGCTCTGATTTCATACAACGGCCATGAACGGAAGTATCTGGTGAGACGCGGTCACGTGACCTTGAAGCATGGCAGAGGTGCGCGTTGCCTGCCCCTCACCATGAGCTACAAACACCGATCAAATTTGATGCCTGCATCGTTTTTGTTCTCTTGACCTCCACCCTGCAGCACTTTCTTCACCTTTGCCACCCAATTCCACGAAACTATGCCCCCGACAACACCAAATGCCACTCGGGCCGGCCCGAGCTCCGGCAGTTCCAGTCGAAAAAGAAGCCGCGACGACATCTCTCCTTCCCCACCACCATCAAAAAGAAACAAACGGTCAAAGAAAATGCCTTCCGCCAGTAAACAGAAACAGCGGGGAGACAAATATCACTTGCATAAAAAAGATGTAAATGATGGAGACAAATCCCTCCAGGTGCGACAATTTTCTTTGTCCTTTCTTTGTTCTCACTTAGCCTTTCATCTTTGTCCCAGACCACCATGGATTTGCATGTGAGGGTCCTTTGGGGTCTGCATACTTCGAAGAGTCTTCCAACCCCACCGATGATGCTGCCATGGATCACTTCGAGCGAAACTTTGCGACAGCAGAGGAGATCGACCAATTCATCGCCTCCCTCAAGTACAATCACAAAGATGCCAAAAAGCGAATTCGCGCTTTCCGAAATGACCCAAAGACGATCAGCAGCCGCAGCCGTATAACCAAGAATATCGCTGCCATGAGCGATGTCGATCTCAGCACCATCTACGCTGCCGTGATTGTGTCCGGAATCAACAACTGGAATCCTGATATTTTTGGGAGTCCTGATTCCATGTACAACATTGCTCATGAACGTATCGCTGTCACCACCTTCCAGAATGTGTCTGCGAACCATGGTTACAGTCGGCTTGGCCCAAATCTCACCAACTTGGAGGATCGCGTCCTGCTCACAAATTTCTACCGAAACTTTGTATTTTCCTACATCTTGAAAGCAGTGAGAGCAGAGGTCAAATCGCCGGGCAGGTTGGAACTCGTTGCTACCAATAAAGCAATTTATTCACGTCGCATCCGGGTATGTGCTATTTCATTTACTGCGCATAGCAATTTATTGATTATGGTACAGTTGACGGACAGCAGGACCGTGTACATCACTGAGAGTGGTTATCCGAAAGCCGTTCAATCACTGACCTCACAAGCGGAATGCAATTCCGACGACGAAGCCATCTTCGCGCCTGGAACTGAGGAGGTTACCGCTTACCTCCGTAAGAAGAAGATCGCGCGCAGCACAAAGGCCGAGAATTGGACACGAGATGTGGTGGATGCTGGGCGGATTAGGAAGTTTTCAGCTCAGGGTTTGGCGGCCCAGGTGAAGGAGGAGCGCAAGCGTGCCCCCGACCCGAACAACATCACCGGCTCCGATATCTCGCAGCGCCTCCCTGGGCCAGGAGTGGCTCTCGACTGGTTTGACCCCGAATATTTCAACGCAATGCCAGCCGCTATGCGCCAAGCGTATGCGACGCAGGGGTCCATCGCGCTGCCTCTGGAAGAGCACTTGTCGAAGACCGACTGGAAGACCATGAGCGCAAAGGCCTTCATGAAGAAATACGGTGATGACGTACTCGCACTGTATAATTTGCCGACGGAGGAGGAGATGGCAAACGCGGACGCTGACGATGAGGATGAGGATGATGGCGATGACGAGGACGGGATGGATGAGGACGAGGAGTAAGTGCAGATTTCACACATTATGGTCATATCCACTTCGTTGCGCACCATGTAGTTTGTCAAAATATGCATTATGCTTTATGTTACACATGCAGTCCTTACTCGATGCTGCTCCACCCTTCACCCGCAAACTCGCTCCATTGCCATTGCTCGTCGACGACCTCCGGACCAGCTCCCCGTTGCGCACGAGCGACGACATCATGCTGCAGTGGTGCCGAATCGGGCCCACGCCCATGCTTGACTCGAGGGGCATGCCCCGACAGGTACAGCGAGCCATGGTCGAACGCTGGCTTGTGCAACGGCACCGAGATGCTCGTTACACAGGCGTCGTACAGGGACCGGCTGGAAGAAGACGATGAGTGGTAGCGCGCGAACTGCACGGGGGCACGGCACCGGGAGCGTCGCACACGCGGCGGGCGGCAGCAGCGAGGGCACGCTTATCGTGCTGGCTCATCGTGCTGAACGCGGGGCTGCCCGGGTGCGACGTGTCATCGCTGCCCACTGGTTACTGCGTCCGGGCATCAGCGAAACCAAGCAGGAGCAGATGGGGCCGCGCACCGGTTCTTCCTGGTGATGAGCACCTTGGTGAAGTCGATCTATGCAGCGCCTGGCCCGCGTCGTGCACGCGCTTGACAGCAGCCGCGAGTGCACGATTTACGACCACAGAGTGCGCTTTGGCACCTGCATCTGCATCGGCGGCAGGTTGAGCCGGGGCCTGCGCCGCAAAGCAGTGGCCTTCTGCGGCGGGGTCGTATGTGTCGTACTGCGGGTCTGGGTAGAAGCTGTTGTTCATCTGGGGCGATAAGCATCGGACGGCGGCGTGACGCGCGGGACTTACCTCCTGCATCTGCTCAGTGACCCTGTCGCTCGTCGTACTTCGGCTTGTGCGGCGGCGCAGCGCACGGCGTCTGCACGCTGCCGGGCGAGGTCGTCGCAGACGCTGGACAGTGCAACTTCGGCAGCGAGGACGTCTTGCTCCATCGGCGTCGTTCTGTCGTACGCAGATCAGGATTTCTCTATGAAGCACGGCGGGAGACGTACAGCGGGTGGCCGGGGCGCGACGGAGCGCGGGCGCGGTGCTGGGCGGCTGCGACATGAGCTGGTGATGGCAGCGAGGCACGGGGCAGCACGGACCTGAATCGGGCGGGGCGGTGAGGAGGAGGCTACCGGGCTGGTGCGCCGGCGGCGTAAGCTTGAGGTGTGTCTGTGCCTTGGGGTCGCCAAACGCATGCATCGTGAACGCCTCGTGCACAGTGACGACGCTGGGCTGCCAGATGCTCACCCACGTCTCGATCGCGCCGAACACCGCTTGGTGGTGGAGGCGGTAGTCTGACACTGTCGACGCCGGAGGTGAAGTATGCATACTGGTCGTACTGCGGCTGCTCGTCCTGGTATGGGGGGCAACGGCCTGCACGGTGTTAGCGGATACACGTATCGGTGGGGAGCGACGCACGAGCTTTCGGGCGGCGAGGGCAGGCGCGAGGTCTGAATGCGCACGGGGAGCTGTGGCACGACGACGGGCGCATCAATTTGTCGGGGACTCAGCTCACGGACTGGAGCAGCATTATTATCATGTTTAGTGAAGCGAATATCGTTGGCACGCACGCGAATGGGGCGGCGTATGGCACCGGCGGGTGGTAGTACCCGAAGCCCTTGTTGTCGAATATGCACGGGCTGCAGCGGTCTCAGTTCCCTGTGCGCGCACATCGAGGGAGCGAGCGAGACGCACCCGTATATCATGGTGTTCCGAAAATGCCATTGAGAAGTTGAAGATGACGACACCGAAGATTGCCGCGCTCGCGATGAAGTTCATGACGTTGGGGAGGCGGTCGCGCCATAAGGCCTCGTGCAGAGCGTGGCCCTTGTCGTTCCAGGTGAAGAGGAGGTGAGAAGACTGCGAGAGTAATGGGATCAAATTAAATGGAGGAACGAGTTGCATGCCTACCTTTCTGTGCGCGCCCGGTCCTCCTTCAGCCGAAAGTCGATGTCGGTGAGGTTCGCGCTGGCGAGCAGCATCATGCCCGAAGTGATGATGGGTGTAATGCCGAGCGCCATGAGCGTTCCACGGTTAGATGCGAGAATGACACGCATCCAGTACAGCGGGTCGGACGAGTCGGACGACATGATACGGCGAAGAAACTTCTGGCAATATCGGAAGGAAAGGCCGGACGAGAGGTTAAGGAGCCGAACTGAAAAAAAAGTCAGCTCAAACGGCGGGCTCAGCGACGGAGGACATACAGCCGCTCAGCGGAGAGAAGGACTGCAGTAAACGGTGCCTTGGCAGAGCGAGAGCGCTGGCTGGCGGCGCCGAGACGTAAAAAGCGAGGTGCGGAGGGCAACGCCGAAGTCTCTGCGGTGATAAGATCATTGTGATCATTGATACCGCCCATGCCAAGCAACCGGTGGTCAGCCGGTAGCTAATCGTTGGCCAACCGTCACAGCGACGGTTCGTTTTTGACCGTTATGGGAATTGCCCCCAGTGAGAGCTGCTGTGGATGAAGGTCAGGTAAGTACATCCAATGTAGGGCCACCAACTTCGGAATGGAGATTGCACTGAATGTCGCGATGAAGATCACGATGCCTCGTTTTAAGCAGATTCATCCACTAGAGGAACAAAACCATTGCAAATCGAGAGAATGTCATTTAATGTGACTTAATATGATTTACACTGCACGAACATTAGAATCCGAAGCTTGCCATAAATATTTCCCACTTGGGTTGAATCTAAATTCAAGGGCTCATTTTCAAGTCAAATGAGGGCTGACCGGAGGATCTGAGGGGAGAGGAACACTAGGTGATTTTGGGAGGGGAGAACCAATTCATCTGTGCACCCGAAGTCGAGCATGTACCACGATACCAGTTGCGACCTGATGACCCTTGGGATCAACCAGAATCGGGGAAGAGCTGTTGTGGCTTGAAGGTGGCACATTAGCGACCTCGAATCTGAAGACTAGGAAACTAGAAGGGAAGTGTGACGCCACAAGGCCTAAGTCAGATTCCCAATTCAGGGGCACCACAGGGAGGAAACCAGCCATAGTGGCTAACAATGACTTCCTGAATCCTCATCGGCTGTCTCAGGTATACACCTACATCCTATTGTGGATAAAACCGGTGTCATGACCAGTCAGAATGGCAAGTCACCGGCATCTAGGCGGTGAGAATCACTGAGAATTGGGACAAGAGCCAACAAGAGTGTTTATGATTCCAAGAAACATAGAGTATGAGGGCGAGGTGAAGGTAAGAGACAAGTGAGAGTAACGGTTTCACGGAGTGATGTGTAAGTAAGCGTGAGTAAGCCAGCAGGTTTACACAGAATCGATGACTGCCGCTTGAAGAATGAGTTATAAGCAGTTGCACTGAAGTCTATTCGCAGAGTGCCACTTCAACAAATTGAGCTCACAGCATGCCTATTAAAACTGAAGTTCACAGCAATTCCGGAATGAGACATCCAGCTACCAAGCTCGCTGGTGGCCCCGTCCTTTTACACAGGTCATTGTAGCAACGAAAGCATCCGGAAATATGTGTGTTACTCAACAGAAAGAGTAAGGCCAGGAATGGGCCGCGCAACGTGCCGCGTGTATTTGACACATGTGGTTGTGCTTGCCACATGTTCGGAAATTGGGCCGAACATTCACGACGGGACGTGCCTGCACTTCACTGATTCCCATTCTGATGCTCACAACAGCCATAGCCTGCCCCAGTTACCGGTCCGAGTGCAATGAGAAAAAATTGTGGGAACTCAAAAAAAAAAGTTGCGGGAAGTCAACAAGAAAAAAAAATTGCGGGAAGTCAACAAGAACAAAAGTTGCGGGAACTCAAAAAAAAAAAAAAAAGTTGCAGGAACGCCGAGTTCCCGCAACTTTTCTCGAACAACCCAAAATGACAGTAAAACTTGTGGGAACTGCAAAAAGAAGCTAAAAAAATTGCAGGAACAAAAAAAAGTTGCAGCGTTAATAAATGTGCATTTGGACCCTCATACAGATAGACACAGAAAATGTCCTGTTTAGAATTTATCATTTTCCTTTTAGGTATATTCTACTTACCGTCGTTGGTTGACCCTGTCTTTGGTTGACCCGTCAACCCGTCGATGGACAGGTAACGGGTGCCCCGTTGACGGGTCCACCCGTCCCGTACCCGGCCGTCTAAACCTGACAGTGAAGTACTGAACGGACGGGTCCCGTCCCGTCGTGACGGCCCATCGACCCATCACAAAGCCGGACGGGTGGAAGCCCTACCCCGCGCATGCTACACTGTTTGACAACCGGACCGTCGCGGTGACCGGTACCACCTCCGTCCAGAACGGGTCCTCCCTCACGTGACACACGACCTTGGACTTGAGTGTTGAGTTGCTCATCAGCCCCTTGGGCATCCTGGGCGCCTACACGAGCGACCACGGCGTGATGCGTTTTGCCGTTCACACGACATGTGACGCGCGTGCAGTGAGGTTAGGGGTGCATACCATTTAAGTATCTGGGTAACCGCATGGGAGGAGACATCGACGAGGAGGCGGCGGAGCTGCCGGATAGGTGAGTTGTTCTTCAAGAGGGGGAGGCCCGGAGGGAGGGAGCGCTGATGGAGGATGGAGAAACGGAGATGTTTGCGCCCCGCATCGGCCCATCAATGTTTCAGTCTCCGACTTGGATGCCGCCGGTATGCCGCCGTGCATCGAAATGGATTGATGCTGGTTCTCTCAATACCCAAACTTTCACAACCTGTTTCCCTAGTCAGTCGGTTACAGGAGCATTTAATTTGACCATCACGCGTCACTCCCCCCTTGGTTGATGGCGAATATTATTGTTTCATCACGCATCACCACCCCTTGGTCAAATGTAATTTTCGTCATGCAGGTGTCAAAGCTGCTCAAAATCTCCTCTGCGACGCGTAAATTTGAAAATTTTCGTTCCAATGGTCGAAGATTTCGATTCTGTCACGCGAAATTTCGGCCCTAGTCGAATGGTCGAACTGGTAATTCGGGTCACATGTCACACCCCCGGTTGAATTGAATGTAATTATACAGTAGTGACAATACAAAGTCAAATGGGCTGAATTCGAGCAAATTGCGGGACACCCCGGTTTCCCGAACAAGGTACATAACTCTGTTGATGCCCTTCC